>JAZKJV010001372.1:0-126354 GCA_037367405.1 Ottelia alismoides
TGAAAAAGCAATGAAGCATATGACCCTTTGAGGGCTTCTCCTGTGGTTTCATCCTGCTCCTCACGGAGTAGGGTTCCACGTAAAAATCCCGCGTTCTTCGTGTTCTCTATTCTGTTCCATGTTTACGCTTCCGCTTCCTATTTTCCTAACAATAACAATTGTGTGCTGTACATGCAACCCCAAAGTTTGGGTATGTACCAGACATTTAAAAAAATAAATGCAAAGTGCAATCAATCAAGCACTTGATTGGACCCACTTAAATGATGCGGTGATTGAATTGTGGACTTACCATTGAAATAACATGGTTCAATTTTTAGCTATATAAAAAGATTCCATATATTTTCAGTGCAGTCTTTCGTGTTTTTGTTCATTACTATTACCTTTTTGCGTAGTTTCCATGATGCCTAATGACGGATATCTTATTTTGTAGTCAGGTTTGTGATACATCACAGTCTTAGTAAATCAATGGAGACTTATTACCAGGTATATTTTTTTTCAATTCTTTGCTGTGAGCAATGCCTGGTTCCAATATACTTTTTTTCTAGGAGAGCGGTCGTGCTGGACGTGACGGGCTTCCGTCTGAATGCGTGTTGTATTTTAGACCTGGTGATGTTCCTCGCCAGGTAGATGAGGAATTGGGTTATGCATTTTATCAATTTTACATGTGATAATAGTCTTGACGGTTCTGATGGCCAGAGCAGAGCTCAATGGTTTTCTATGAAAATTGTGGCTTGCAGAATCTGTACGACATAGTGCGATATTGTCAGGTATATTGCTAGTGACAGTTGGCTGTACATGAAAAAGTTGTTTATTTGACAAGTTGATTTCTGCTTTTATCTTTCTTTCTTTATTTCTTTTTTGCAGTTTAGTGTCAATGCGAATGGTTGAGAAATTGTAGTAGCCGTCTTGTTTTCCTCATTGTTAAGTCTCATGGCACCTATGCACAACTTTGGTCACCATCATTCTTTTTATATAAGAAGGGGGTAGGCTCCTCATAATATAACATTTTTTTATTTTCCAAACATGGTATTTTAGCAGCAATCGTAGACCTGTCCAATTACTCTATCCAATCAAGCCTCCACACGCCCACCAAAATCTCAAGGGAGAGAGGGGAAACCATCATTGCAGGCTAACCACTCCAGCCGATGCCGTCCCGCACACTGCAGCCTGCTCTTGCCCTTTTAGTTGGCTTCGCTTTGTTGACTCTCATCACCGGCGTCACTTTAATCGGTTTTGCTGCCTATGAGACTTGCACTTTCTAATAGCCATCCCCTCCATCAAGCTATCTGCGATGATGTGTTAAAAAAGTATTTTTTCCTGTATTTGTTGGACTTTTCCCAGGAATGTCGTTGGATATGTCCGGTTTCGATGGTCAACCACAAACCGCCTATAAGGAAATGAAGGTTCCAATTTTTGCATATATCATCGAGTTTGATCGGACAAACTATAATTTGTGGATGCATGACATCCTTGATGTTAGGGTGCACATGACAAAGAGCATATCTTGAAAGAAGACGAGCTCAAAGAGGACACTACTTGTTCTGGAAGTGTGACAATGCGTTTGTAAAGTCATGGATTCGGTCTACTCTTGTTCCAAAGATCTGAAAGAAGTCCTTCATGATCCCACATCTTAAGGGATGTGAGGCTCTCTATGAACCACATATTCATTTTTGAGGAACACATCGAAGATCTTGCATCTCCAGATCAATAATGCATAGCTGAGTCAGAAGGAACGTCCACTGTTAGAATACTGTCATGATGAAGAAATCTATTGAGAGACTACGTAGTTATGCTTCTGTGTACACGTCCTTCTCAGATTGCATTCAACGCACATACCATGTTGGGTCATTTTCTTTTATGTCTAGATTATTAGCTGCGTATAGTTAGATATTGATGCTTCCAGAGGCAGTGTAGGTAATATCAGTATCGGTATCATGTCGAAATGATATATTGTCGGTATATCGATGATATATCAACGCCATATCGCCCGTATCCGACCGATTTTGCGAAGAAAATAGCCTTAAATGCAAATGTCGGCCATATCGGTGATATATCGGTCGCCTGTCGATACCGATATATCGCGATATTGCTTACTATGTCCAGAGGTAGTATAAAGGAGGTCTGTAGTAGATTGAACCCAATATCACTTCTAATACCACCTCTACTATAATAGGCTTCGATGATTGCGGACGTGGTCTACAAAAATAAGGGTCTGTCACCCTTGGACTTAGGTTTTCCAGATAGTGTGTAGTGTGGCAAAAACCAAATTTTATTGAGGACATTTGTTGGCAGAAGCATTTTCATCCTGTCGTGCAAATAAAATAAAGGGATTTTACCCGGCAGACCCTGTAATCTTTTGCAATTACCGCTACGACCTCTGAAACATCCTAATTCCTCTCTCGACCCCGTAAACTTGCTAACCCTTACCCTACAGACCCTGTGGTTAACCCCCGTTCATTTACCCGTTAAAAGTAACCCGATTCCGTTATGTCCATTTATATTATACCCAATTTGTTTATCAAATTTACATTTAGTGCCACTCCAGAAGCCCCCCTCCTCCCCTCCCCGCCGCCGCCCAGGTCGCCTAGTCAAGCCTCACGCCGCCGCCGCCGCTCCTTGCTCCCCGGCAGCCTCGCCCCCCCCCCCCCCCCCCCCCCCGACGATGTTGCTCTGCTGCTCCCCTCACCCCTCCTCTGCCGATGGAGGACCCTACCCCACTGATGCTACTCCAAACCTCCTCCGCCCCCTCCCCCGACCTCCCCTTCTCGACCCGCGCCGACCTCCTCACCTGCAAGCTCCCCTCCCCGCAACCGCACCGCCTCCCCCCGCAACAACCCCGCCTCCTCCTCACCTGCGATCTCCCCCTCTCCGCAACCGCCCCCACCCCCAAACCCCTGCGCCCCCCTCGTCACCTGCGGAGCCCCCAGCCTCCCCCGACCTCCCCTTCTCGACCTCCCCTACCGACCCGCGCCGCCCTTCCTCGCCTGCGAGCTCCCCTCCCCCGGCCGCGGCTTCGCACCCCTCCCCCCTCCCCGCTGTTGCTGCTTCGGCTGGCCCCTCCCCGGTCGGTGATGTTGGAGTTCCCCTCCCCCCGATGGAGCCCAGGACGAAGCCCCCCTCCACCCCTAGCAGCCAACGACAGAGTCCTCCCTCCCCGCTTGGCGACGATGGAGCCGACTATGGAGGCGCCCCCTCTGCCGTTGTTGGTTGCTGCCCCCCTCGCGTAGGGATACGACAGCCAGGATCCCCACGTCCAGACCCTCGATCTTCCCTTACAACTCCCTCCACCCCCTTCGTCTGATCCCCCGCAAAATCCAGCACCACCGTCTCGATCTTGACGTTCGGGCGCATCTGTTGGATGGCGGCAGAGGTGTCGGAGAGCTTCTCGGGGTTGCGGCCGACGAGGACGAGGTGGAAGCCGAGGCGGGCGAACTCGAAGGCGAAGGACTTGTCGATGCCATCGGTGGCGCCGGTGACGACGGCCTAGGAGCCGTAATCGGCGACGATGGATGTCCCCTCTCCCCCCCCTAGCGGTCAACGATGGAGCCCCTCCCGCAAGAACGCCTGCGTGATTTTTTTTCTTTGTTTTTTTTCTTTTTAAAATTTTGGCCAATCCTAACCGTTCAATGGCAAATTGGTTAGGTTAACTCAAGATAAACCCAAGTATTTGACTCAAATATAGTTAAAATTGACGGCAGGGTTTGTTGGGTAAGACGGAGCAAGTTTACGGGGTCGAGAGAGGAATTAAGATGTTTCAGAGGTCGTAGCGGTAATTGCAAAGATTATAGGGTCTGCCGGGTAAAAATCCCTAAAATAAATTTACTATTGAGAAATTCTGTTGGGATTTATGTCTCACAAGTACGATGACTTGCTAATTGGCTTTGTCAGCGTACTCATGCTCCCTCTGAATCTACTACATCTTCTTTAGTTACAACAACTTCTGCTATGATTTCAAGTATTTTTGATGATGAATTTGATTGGTTAGTTGATTTCGTGCAATCCGTCGCTTATACTGAGATACACTACAATTATACCAGGTTCAGAATTCCCCTAAGGGGCATATAATCAAATTTGACGATAGAGACCATTCTCCTATCATTGGTTTAAGGGAGATACAACTCGTTTCTGGCTTCAACGAGTCCTCTTATCCCTTGATTTCCTTTTATCTGTCAGATTGGCAATGGCTTAAGCTCATGCAATTTTTGACTATATTTTTATTTTTTGGGATATATTGACGGAGCAGTGTGATTGGATGTGATCGTGAGAGAAGGGCGTTATCAGATTATGCAATCTCCATATGTTGGGACTCGTTATCACTATTTTTGATACTGCATACAATTTTTCTGGCATCATTGCTTTGTTTATCTCCAACTTTAGAAATTCAAAGAGATCTTTCCGAAATTATCTCCTCAGTCTTGATTTCAGTGCAAGTCATGCCAGCTTGGACACATCATTGCATCTTATTCCCAAGATGTAACATCCTTAATTTAAATCATTTTCGAGCTTTTACA
The DNA here is from genome assembly GCA_037367405.1 of Ottelia alismoides. Classification (NCBI taxonomy): domain Eukaryota; kingdom Viridiplantae; phylum Streptophyta; class Magnoliopsida; order Alismatales; family Hydrocharitaceae; genus Ottelia; species Ottelia alismoides. The sequence goes on from JAZKJV010001372.1 coordinate 4,512, forward strand.
TTTAGATATTTGTGGTCCTATTTATGCACCTTATCTTCGAGGACACCATTTTTAATTAGTTATAGTCATGTTCCTGAAATTGGCCGTACGGGTTGCATATGTGGCCACATATACCCGTGCGGCATGCAGACTGAACCGATTTTATGAGTAATGCATTATGCGCCTTCCCTGCATATGCCCCGCATATGTTCCACATGTCCCGCATATGCCCGCATACTGCTCCAGCATCTCCAACTTTTCAATCCTCTCATTTAGGTGCTTAATTCCGTAGATATGCATGTTCCTCAATTCAATAAGAATATGACATGCATTTGTATACAATTGCAATGCATTATACCATTATATCGCAATGTTTCATGTTTATCTCATGTATTGTTTTCATGAGTATATGCAATGTATCGTCAAATATTTTAATATATGCCGATTGAGGTTTTGCTTATGTAGTGCATGTATGTGTAATGAAGTTTTGTTATTATGAATCATCTAATATGTGAAGTTTTTATGGCTACATGATTTTTGTGATTAAATGTTAGGCCATTAAAAGCATATACTCAACCATCTTACATGAACAGTTTTTCTTATATCTTCTTTAACTCCACTTAGATGCATAAATTCAGTAGTAATGTTATTCATAGATATTTTTTTATTTTAATTAGAAATTAGAAAACCGCGTAGAACCACATATACCCCGCATATGCCCATGCATACTGTTTATTCAGTATTCCATGGCCTGTCTGAACGCATACACATACCGCTTTCCTGAACCTTGGTTATAGTTGATGGCTTTTGTTTTTCATGGGTATTTATGCTTAAAGTTAATCTTGAAGTGGGACATATTTTCCTTGTCAAAGAAAATTTTAATCAATTGAATGATTTTGGTAAAATTACTGGATCTGATAGTATTTGTGAGTTTGGTACCATGTCTTTGTGCAACTTCTTTCAAGACCTTATGATCATCCACCAAACGTCTTGTACCTACATTTCTTAACAAAATGGATAGCTGAAAGAAAACGTGAGCACATTCTTGATGTTACTCTTGCACTCTTCGTGCATGACAATGCTCGGGGAGATACGATCTTGACAATATGCTATCTTATAACCATATGCTTTCTTTTGTTATACATGATCAAACTTATGCTATTTTCTTTTTTCTAACGAGAAACTTCTTAGTTCTCCCACGTGTTTTTTATTATGTTGCCTTAGTCCACAACTATTGAGAGATATATTTATCTTTGTATATTTTATGTTCTTTTTTTACAATTTTTATTATGTAATTTGTCCAACATGGTTTCTCCTCTCTATATAAGAGAACCCTAGGGCCTCATGAATAATCAATTTTATATACTCTCTCCACATCGTATCAGAGTGACGGTTCTAGACCGGAGTTTTGTTGCCTTAGCTGTCTCCACATCCGCCGGCCTCTTCTCCTCACGTGTACGTGGCCACTAGCGCCCCCTCCTCCCCCAACACGGCCACCAACGGCCCTACACAACCAACGATCGTCACCACAACGCCCAACGGTAGCTGAAGGCTCCGAGCGCTGCCGCCTGATGCCGTAGGGCCCCGCATGTCATCAGATCCCTCAACAATGCCACATCTGTCACTGTAGGGCCTTGCCTGGAATTCCTTTTGCAGTTCCATGCCTTTTTTTGTAGGCCACACGTACTTCTAACCTTATTTATGGTGCTGCCCAACGGGATCTAGGGCACCATAGGTTGTCTATCACGTCGTTATGCCTCATAAGTTCTCTCAAAGGTTTGATTTTGGGCCGTATATTCAAAAAAAAAGGGAAATTGGACTTTAATTATCCACGAGCCCTAGAGCGCTTCCTCAGTTGCTGGGAATAGTTGTGGCATGAGTCTGAACACACAACCGATTCCCTATATATTCGTGTAGACATTTTTGCCTTAGCATGTTGCCCTAGTCTTTGTCTTTTTCCTAGTCTTTGTCTTTTTCCAGCACCATTTCAGAGATTAAGGTCGACATCCTATCTTCGGATGCCTTCAAAGGTCAGATACCATATTCTAAATGGATGAGACCAACTACGAGTTGTGGGCGATGCAGTTCTTGAGCCTTCTACAGTGCAATGGAAAGAAGTGCATTTTGACATAGGAGCCAACAGAAAAGACGAGGACTAATGCCTCTTGGGAGGCAGATTACGCGTACGCACACATGTGGCTATCCGGTACCATTGTTGTGTAAATATCCAATGATATCCTACATCAGCTCAACTAAGGCAATGTGGCACATCCTCGCTACTATATACTCTCAGGCGCGGAATGAGACGAAGATACTGCAACTCTAGCATGACATCTTTACGGTTAAGCAGAATGGCTCATAGGATCAAATTTTGTTTCAGTTTCGATGGGTGACCGAAATTAGGTTGAAATGTCCTATATCAGCCGAAATTTGAGGGCTCTAATTCAAAAACTGACCGAAATGATCGAAATTTCGTCCAGTCATCGAAATGAAACCGAAATCCGACATTTAAGGCCTTTTAATGGCTGTCCTCTTCATACCTTATACGCATCTCTCAAGGGCATGTTTGAGAAGCTCCATAGCTTCATGCCTCTGACAATTACTCCGTGTGAGCACTGTTGTCAAAGTTGGCCGACTAGTCGAGCCGGTGGTGGGGGGTAGCTGACTCGATTAGGCCTAGTCGGCCATTAGTCGATCGACTTCTTGACCGACTTCACATAGAGTTTTTTTTTTAAAAGTAATACTTATTCTAATATGCTATATGCTATGTTTAAAGTCAATTACTTCTTTTGTTTCATTATAATAGTATAGAATATGTACAAATCTATGTAAATATATAAGAATATATCTATAAAAAATGATTTATGTATTTAAAATAGTTAAAAAAATTGAAACCGACTAATGATCGATTAAATCCGATTAGTTGCCTGACTGCCGGTTAATCCTTAGTCAGTGTCCCCTCCGACCGAGTATCGACCACCGATTTTTGTAACCTTGCATGTGAGTCCACTCATCAATGGGGAATATGTTAGTGCATAAGCATATGCTTATTTTGATGATACCAAAATTTGTGTGCAAAGCTTGTAGCTAGGTCAAGAGAAGGAAAGCTACTAGACCATGATCATGCTCAAGCTGAGATGTTCAAGCTTAAGTGAAGACGAAGCTAAGACGGTCAAAGGAGTTCGAAACTGAGGAACTTTAACACAAGCTCAAGGAAAGATCTCAAGCTCAAGAAGAAGACGACGTCATTTCTTTTATTGAGTCATTTTTATATATGATTTAGAATGTAAAAGTTCTCAAATCTTGCATATTGCATTTTCAGCTCAGGTCAACGAGTCAAACTGATCGATCAACCATTTACACCTGATCGACCAGCTCTGATCGATCACTCTCCTTTTATGAGCGATCGTTATTTGAACTGCAACAACTATATCTTTCATCGATTAATTTTGATCCTTGATCGATCATATATTGATTCTGATCGATCACCTAAATCCCCATGATCGATCATTTTTGTATCCTGATCAATCATATTCCATTTCAGGAAGATTTTCGAAGCTAATTTCATTCTTGATTCGTTCTCAACAGCTAGTTTTTGAGAGCCAACATCTATAGGCCCCTAAGGCTTATAAATATGACACTGAACCTCATTCTACGACACACACAAAGAGAAACAAGCTCTCTACTCCCTGCTTTCCACTCTATACTTTGAGAGAAAGATCCAAGAGCTATTTTCTGCTGCGTTCTTCATTCCAACAACTCTGGTTCTCTTGGATTGATTCTTACGAGCACGCTCCTCGCTATGTAAGATTGTTTTAGTTTTGTATTTTACTATTTATTGCATATTTACTTTGATATTGAGGTTGTTAGGTTTGTTAGCCTGTAAACGATGGAGTTGACCGCGTAAGCAACTCCATTCTCGATTTAGTGGTAAGACCCGTTTATGTCAGGTTGAAAGCTCGAGTCGGGGGACTCATGTCGTAGTTTTTACTCAGGAGGGCTTCCACGTTAAATATTTGTGCACTTGTGGTTTGCTTGCCTACATTGTGATTAAAAGTGCTACGTGACGTTATAGTTGTTTGAGATTATTTTTTGCAGCGATCCATGTCATTATCCTAATCCACCCGTTTCCATCAGTTGGTGTCCTTGCGGATACAAAATAACCAACATTCTAGAGCAGTAGAAGGCATACATGAACGCCATCATGTTGGTGTCTTTTTGGTTGTTGCGAGTTTTTATGTTACTTATTTCTCTATTTATTTATTTCTTAGTCCTTACAATATAATTTACCCATGAGCGTTTCTCTTCTACATAAGAGAAACCTCGGGCTCTATGAAATGCAACTCATTTCCCCCTAAGCATGGTATTAGAACGACAGTTCTAGACCAAAGCATGTACCATAGATCTTGCGATATTCGCCATTCCTTCACGCACTGTCGCTGCCCAGTGGCATTGTTGCCGCCCCACGGCATTGCCTAGTGGCCTCGCTACCACCTGGCTACCACCCATCACCACCCACTGTCATCCCTCACCTGCCTAACGACCCATCTGCCACTCCGCTGCCACCAATGTTCAGAAATGCGGCTCATGCGGTCGCATATACGTATGTTGTGGGCTACCCGAACCGTATTTGCGGTATGCAGCCATATGCGGGCCATCTGCATATGCGGGCCGCATAAACCGCATTTACGACCGTTTAATCAGTCCATTTCATTTGGGATCCGATTTAGGATCCGTATACCGTAAATCCCCTTTCCCAAACTTAATTGCCTCTCGGCCCCCGCTCAATGAAATCGCGCCTAATTTTCATCCACCGCACATGAGCATACCCATTTCAGCCTCCACGCTCCAGCGCCTCCGCCCTTGCCGTCTCCAGAATCTCCGCCTTCCAGCAACGCCTTCGCCCTCGCCGCCGCAGCTCCTGCGCCTCCTGCACAACTCCCCCACACCTCCAGCGCCTCTATCACCTCCTACTCTTGTCGTCTCCATCACCTTTCCTTCGCCCTGACGCCTTGCTGCCTCCAACGCCTTTACCTTCCACCTCCTGCACATCCAGCACAACACCTCTGCACCTCATGCACCTCCTAATCTTGTCGCCTCCAGCACCTTTCCTCCTCCTTCGTCGCCTCCAGCGCCTCCGTCCTTGCCGCCCCCTCTTCCGCGAATCACCTTCTCCACTGTACGGTCCCGCCTCGCTTCCTCACCCTTCGAAACAAGTTCTCTGCCTCCAAGCTCCTCCATCGAAGCACCTCTGTCCCAAAATCTGCAACTTTGATCACTGTGAGCATCTCATTTTGTTCATATAATCATAATATATAAGTTATTACAACTTTGTTTCGTGAAATATATAACTTTTGATAAGTTTGTCACCGTCTATCACATAATTTTGCACATAAATATATGTAATTTTGATCACTTTATCAACTTTATTTATATATTTAGAAGTTATTTGAACATCAGAATTCAAAAGTCGGGTTATAACTTTATATATTTGAACATTCTACATTTGGAAACATATTTTGATATCTATTAAAATATCAACGTAGCTTTTTGTTGTGGTCTCTTTTTATTTCTAAAAGTAGGTGTGGGAATCTAAAGGAAACATGTAGTTTTTTTGCCTATGAAATCACAATTAATTATATTTCTTTAATACCTTTAATTAAAATAATGCAAACCACATAATTCGCATATACTTCCGCATATTCGCTTACTCGCTCGGGACTGCCTGATTGAATGAATACCGCATGCCGACTTTCTGAACCTTGGCTGCCATCCAACCTAGAGTTGTCTGATTTGGTCTGATTTCAGTTTGAAATGGGTGAAATCAGATCGATGTGGTCCCCATTGATCCCTAGCATAGATGATTTTTACTTAAGGTTTGTTGTGGTATGAGTCGACACCCACAACCACCCCTTTCGATGTTTGACACTCTATTGTCTGTCTACGGTCCCAGTTGTGTATCAATTTGGCACGATGTCAGAAAACATTGTTGACACCCCATCCACATGTGCGTTTAAGGGTTCTGGACCTGTTTTCAATATTGATGACATAAACTACGAGTTGTGGACGATGCGGTTCATAAATATATTGCAGAGCCTTGGTAAGAAACATATTCTTACGCATGATTAGCTTGTGGAAAAGACTGAGACCAATGACTCATGGGAGGTAGATGATGCTTATGCTAAAGTATGCCTATCTTGTACTGTCTCTATTAGAATAGCCAATGATACCTCGAGTCAGCCCACAACAGAGGTACTGTGGGACACTCGCAACTACATACTCTCAAGCAATGAATGAGTCAAAGATCTTGCAACTCCAACATGATATTTTTGCATCCAAACATGGTTATCATCCTCTTCATGCCTTGTACACATCTCATAGGGGTATGTTTGAGCGATTCAATAGCTACATACATCTGATGGCCTCACTAGAGCATCATAAGGCCTATCGAGATTATGTTATGACTGGGATCCTTTTTGAAGCCCTTAATCTTGAGTATGACTCTGCATGCTCTCAGTTACTCACAGACACTACTATACCACCTATGGAGGAGGCGTAACACATGCTGAGCGGACTGAGCATCCCTCTGCTACATCTTCTCAGATGTCATCGACTATGGTGGCTTCCCGTGGTCGAGTTCGTTTGCCTCAATTCAGAGGACATGTCGCTCGCGACAGAGGAGGCCCGCTCCCATGCCAACTATGTTTGTATTATCATCGCTCTGGTCATTCAGAGGACATATGCTATTCTAAGCACGTCTTTCCACCATTAGCTCATGCTACTGAGTAGTTCCAGACTGCTCCTGATTCTACTCATCATCGTTTTGATGACTTTGTTGCACGTCTGAGAGACATCATGCCCCCACCTGTTGTATCTTTTAGCCCACCAGGTTTTGCTTTTTTTTGCCTCCACCAACACTTTAAATATTACTCATGCATTTACCAGCCGTTCTCGACCAGACTCTTCACAATGGATCATGGATTCTGGAGCTTCCTATCATTTCTGTGGACATCGTTCACAATTCAGTTCTTATAGCTCTGTACAACTTAGTAGATTAGTGGTGATTTTTGATGGGACACATTCTCCCATCATCGAAAAGGGGGAGGTCCATTTGACCCCCTCAATGCGCTTGCATGATGTTCTTTATGCACCAAAATTCTCAATGAATTTGTTGTCTAGCAATCAGATTAGAAAAGACTTACATTGCCATGTCGTATTTGACCCTGCTTCTCCTGTTTTTCATGATATGCTTACCGGCATGGTGATTGGATGTGGTCATGATCATGAAGGCTTTACATGTTGATCCGGTCTCTTTATGCTGGTGCTAGCTCTCTTTCTGTTGGATCAATTTCTCCTTACACTTGGCATCTTCGATTTGGTCATCTTCTATTGCAGAAGATTTGTCATCTCATCCTTGACATTTCTGTCAATTCCACTTTTCAGTGTGAACCATGTCTGCTTGGAAAGCATCACCGGTCTAGCTTTCCAAGTCATCATGGTCGTAGCAGTCATAGTTCTTTTGAGCCTTTTCATTTTCATATGTAGGGTCCGAGTCGTGTTCTAGATCATCATGGGCACTCTATTTGGTTGATGTGGATGATTTTTCCAGACTGTCATGGGTATATTATTAAAGAGTAAGTCTGATGCAAGTATAATGACTCGGAATTTTATGCCTGAAATGAAGAATCTTTTCTTTGCTTCTATTAAATACTTTCGTTTTGATAATGCATTGAAGTTCTATACTATTCAATTCTCCCATTTCTTTAGTTCGTGTAGCATTATCCATTAAACTTCTTGCCCATGTACTTCACAACGAAACAATGTTGGTGAACGCCAACACCGTCACCTTCTTGATATCAGCAGGATCCTTCTCATTCAGAGTCGGGCTCCTCATTCCTTTTGGGGTGATGCTGTAATGACAACATGTTACCTCGTCATTCGGATGCCCTCTACCATTCTGGGTGAAAAGGCACCCTTCTATCTTGCTTTTCCTGAGAAGGACCTTTTCACTCTTATGCCACAGTTCTTTGGTTGTGTGGCATTTGTCCACCTTCAACATCCAGGTTGTGACAAGATCACTCTGAGAGCTGTCAAATGTATGTTTGTGAGGTACTCTCGTACCCAAAAGGGTTATATGCGTTTTGATCCCGTAAATGGAAATATTATGTTATTGCTGATTTCACTTTCTTCGAGTCCATCATGTACTATACTCCTATAGGTGATAGGTTGAGTCCATCTGAGTATGAGGATGAGGTTGTTCTTCCACCTCCTCCACGTATATCTCAGTCTGTTCTCCGTGCTCTATTGCCTTCACCAACACCCATCACATCTTAGGTAAATTCTGAAAATTTGATTTCAATGTATGGCCTTGGTAGGTTGAATGGTGCACAAGACATTTATAGGATGAGCTGGGACCACCGCAAGAGAATTATTTGGGGTGGCCTATTACCTTGCATGAAAGTAAACGTACGTGTGCGAGATACCCCCTCATTGGATACGATCCTTTGGCGGGACTTTTGAAGGATTTCAAGAAGTTTGTTGTGGGTAAGGCCCTAAATGTCGATTTCGTCACCATTTCAGTGATCGATCGGAACGAAATTTTGGTCATTTCGATCAGAATTTGTACTAAGGCCCCCATTTAGCTAAACTTTCGGCCATTTCGATCGAATTTTGGTGACCTACCGAAATTGAAATTCAATCGAATTTCGGTGAAATTTGAGGCTATGGTTGTAGGACTATGCGCCATTGAAATTCCACGCACATACCAGGATGCTCTCAAGGAGAGCCACTGACAGCTTGCCATGGAGGAAGAGATGGCTGCGCTCCAGTCTTGTGGGACATGGACTCTTGTTTCTACTCCAAAATGGGCATATGTTGTGAGTTGCAAATGTGTATTCACTGTCAAGCACGAAGCGGATGGTTCTGTAGACTGGTACAAAGCACATTGGGTGGTCAGGGGATTTACGCTAACTTACAAGGTTGATTACATCAACACCTTTTCTCTTGTTGATCGACATTCCACACTGCGAATTCTGCTGTCAGTTGTTGTGGTACATGATTGGCCTCTATTCCAACTTGATGTCAATAATATTTTTTTACACGATGATCTACATGAAGCGTTGTTGTAAAAATCAGCTAATCAGGTCGATTAGTCAGCCTGACTAGTCGAGTTGGGGGGGGGGTTAGTCGACTCGACTTGGCCTACTCGGCCATTAGCAGGTCAACCCGACTAATTGGGTCGAATAATTGGTCAACTCGACCAATTCGGATTCATGCCAAGTTGCTCAACTATTGAAGCCTTCCATTTGCTGAATAGAACAATGGAGATTTATAGAGCTAAAAGGAAGAACCTCCATATGATTTTTATTGATTTGGAGAAGACTTATGATTCTGTCCAACGTGATATATTGTAGAGAGTTTTGGAGAAGAGACAAGTACCTATCCTATACATTATCCTCATAATGGATATGTATGATATGGCTTTATCTTGTGTAAGGATCCAGTCTAGGAAGACTGACTATTTTAGCATCAACATTGGTTCACATCAAGGTTCGACTTTGAGTCCATTTATTTTTACTTTGATTATGGACGAGTTGACAAGTCACATTCAGGATGAGATACCTTGGTGTATGTTATTTGCCGATGATATTGTGTTGTTTGATGAGACTAGAAATTGAGTAAATGAGAAGCTTGAGCTTTGGAGACATGTATTGGAGACTAAAAGATTTCGTATAAGTAGGGCTAAGACTGAATGTAGGGAGTGCACTTTTGATGGAAGCAATGATGAATGAACCAGGGTGAAGATTGGTGACGACAACATTCAGAAGAAAAATCTTTTAAATACCTGGGATCTATTTTGCAATGTGATGGGGAATTTGGTGGAGATGTTACTAATAGAATAAATGCGGACATGCTAAAGTGGAGAGGGGCCTCTGCTATTCTCTGTGATAAGAAAATTTCTTTAAAAATCAAAGGAAAGTTCTACAAAGCAGCCGTAAGACCTGCTATGCTCTATGGATCTGAATGTTGGCATGTGGACCATAGACATGTGCAGAGAATGACAGTAGCGGAAATGAAAATGCTAAGGTGGATGTATGGACACATGCACGCACGCGCACGCGCGCGCACACACACACACGTAAAGATCGAATTCAAAATGATGAAATCTGAAGGAAAGTTGGTCTAGCTCCGATTCAGGATAAGATGCGAGAAAACTGCTTAAGGTGGTTTGACCATTTGTAAAGGAGGTCAACTGATGCGTCGGTTAGGAGATGTGAGTTTTTGGGTTGTTGAGCCGGCTAAGAGAGGGCGAAGACGACCCAAGAATTGTTGGAATGAGACTATACGAAAGGATCTTAGTTTTTTGGATATAAGCTCGAGATCGACCCAAGATAGATCTGAATGGAGGCAAAGAATCCATGTAGCCGACCCTACTTAATTGTGGGAAAGGGCTTTGTTGTTGTTGTTAGTTTTTTGATTTTTTAAAAGCATTTTTTTTCTAATATGCTTAAAGTTATATTTAAAGTCAATTACTTCTTTTATTTCATTATGATAGTATAGAAAATGTACTAATCAATGTAAACATATAAGAATATATGTATAAAAAATGATTTGTATATTACAATAATTAAAAAAAATTCAAAACCAACTAATGATCGACTAAATCTGATTAGCCGTCCGATTGCCGATTAATCCTTAGTCAGTGGTGACTATCGCTTTTTGCAACCTTGACATGAAGAGGTGTATATACAACAACCACCTAGGTTCGCTGCTGAGGGAGTCTGTATGTTGGCTCCATAAGGCTATCTATACCCTTAAGCAGAGGCCCATAACTTTATTTCAAAAGCTGTCTGATCTGATTGAACATAAGGGGTTTATACGGCCGACTGCATATCATTCCCTCTTCGTTCAGAGGACTCAACGAGATACGGTTGTTATCTTGGTGTATGTTTATAATATTATCGTTACTGGAGATGATATTTAGGGTATTGCTGCTGCCAAGAACTTTCTGGGACAATAGTTTGTCACCAAAGACTTCGGTGAACTGCATTACTATCTGGGTGTAAAATCTTGTCACGACCTATAGAAAGTATGTAACCGATCTTCTTTAAAAGCACGAATGACTGGTTGCAGACTGAACTTCACATCTATGGATCCAACCATAAAATTACATGATGATACCAGTAAGGAGGTAGATAAAAGAAGGTATAAAACTGGTGGGGAAGCTTCTCTTTGTTACAATCACCAGACCGGATATTTCTTTTGTAGTAAGCAAGGGCAACCAAATTGACCAATTCATTGAGCAACCAAAGCATGTGCGCATGGATGCATTATGCATGATTTTGAGATACTTGAAGTATTTTCCAGGCACATGTCTATAATATATCAGAGGAACTTCACTGTCTATCACAGACTTACAATTTGTGAAGATGCGGATTATGGTGGTTGCCCCAAGGATATGTAATCTACCTCAGGATTTGCTGTGTTTGTGGGAAACTCTAGTATCATGGAAAAACAAGAAACATGCAGTGGTAGTGAGATCTAGTGTTGAATCAGAATACATGGACATGACACAGTGTAGTACTGAAATTATGTGGGTCAGTATTGTTTTTGTCTGGGCATCGACGTACCTATTCTCATTCAATTGTTGTGTGACAATCATGCAGCTCTCTTTACTGCAAATAATCCAGTTTTTCACGAAAGAACTAAACATATTAAAGTGGATTGTCACTACACCCGTGATACGATCCAAAATGGTTTTATCCCCACTTCTTATGTTAGTTCAGGAGACCAGACTGCATATATATTTACCAAAACTCTTGTCTGATGACCCTTCAGAAACGTTGTTCCAAGATGAGTATGATAGACATCTATACTCCAGCTTGAGGGGGAATGTCGAGAGTTTTCATGGTACTTGTTTTCCTGTTTATTTATTTTGAAATAAAACAACTTATTTTCCCACAACATCGCGACTCTTGATCTTGAGTATGATGCCGCACGGTTCCAGTTACTTGCAGAAGCTACCGTATCTCCCATGAAGGAAGCATACCACATGCTCAACACAATCACAGTCCCTTCGTCGACCTCCTTTCAGACGTCCTTGGCAATGATCGCATCTTGCAGTAGAGGAGGATCAGAGGGAGCGATGCTCATGGTATAGGGGGGCTCGTCCGCGTCAGCCATACCCTTATTGTCATTGCTTTTGTCACTCCGAAGAAATATGCTATTCTAAGTATAGATTTTCCGCATTTGCTCGTACTGTTAAACATAATCAGACTCCTGCTGCTCCTGCCACTGCTATTGACCAGAGGTTTGATGAGCTTGTCTCTCGTCCGAGGGAGATCATGCCTCCCATTTTTGGACCTTCTAGTGCTCCATCGGGCTTGTATAATATCGCTGCCTCTACTTCTGCCAGTACTTCAATATAACCTATATCCTTACTAGTTGTCATAAGGCATACCCCTCGGAGTGGATCATCACCTATGTGGAGATATAGCTCAATTCACTTCTTATAGATCTGTTCATCTTGACAGAATAATTGTTATTACTGATGTGACTCATTGTCCTAATACATGACATGAGGAGATTTGATTGAAACAATCCATGCACTTGCAGAATGTTCTTCATGCTCCTGATTTTCAATGAATTTATTATTTATTAGTCAAATCACCAATGACTTAAATTGTCGTGTCGTCTATAATCCTTATTTTTTAGATGTTAAAAAAGGAGGAAATGCGCTAAGATGTCCGTCCCAAATGTATTTAACAACAACAAGCCTTTTCCCACATTGAGTAGGTCGGCTACATGGATTCGTTGCCTCAATTCAGCTCTCTCTTGGGTCATTCTCGCGCTCAGATCCAAAAAACTAAGACCCCTTCGGATAGTCTCATTCCAACACTTTTTGGGCCTTCCTTGCCCTCTCTTAGCCGGCTTAACATCCCAATACCCGCATCTCCTAACTGGTGCATCACTCGGCCTCCGTTGTAAATGGCCAAACCATCTTAAGCGATTTTCTCGCATCTTATCCTCGATCGGAGCTACACCCACTTTCTCTCTGATTGCATCATTCTGAATTCGATCTTTACGTGTATGTCCACACATCCACCTTAGCATTTTCGTTTCTGCAACCTATATTCTCTGCACATGTCTATGATTCATAGGACAACATTTAGATCTATAGAGCACAACATGTCTCACGGCTGCTTTGTAAAACTTTCCTTTGATGTTCATAGGGATTTTCTTATCACATAGAACAATAGAGGTTCCTCTCCACTTTAGCCATTTATTTTATGATTATCATTTCCATCAATTTCCCCATCGCGTTGCAAAATACATCCCAAGTATCTACAAGAATCTTTCTTTTGAATGTTATAGTCACCAATCTTCACATCGATTCCTTCACCATTGCTTCCATAAAAATTGCTCCCCATATATTCGGTCTTAGCCTACTAATACGAAATACTTTAGTCTCTAATTTATGACTCCAAATCTCAAGCTTCTCATTTACTCCATCTCTAGTCTCATCAATCAACACAATATCATCAATGAATAACATACACCAAGGTATCTCATCCTGAATGTACGTCCATAATCAAAGTAAAAAGAAATGGACTCAAAGCTGAACCTTGATGCAGACCAATGTTGATGTCAAAATAGCCAGTCTTTCCGACGGATGAGTCTACAATATAAATCCTTTGTTCTACCCTAAATCCTAGCAATCCACTTTAGAAGAAATGCCGTATTCATAGTCTCGAGACGAGCAACACCAAGGTCACTGTCTGCTTTACGAAGCGTAACAATTTTCCCATATGCCAAATGTAAACCGGAAACCGGAATCATCCTGACCAGAGCCACTCCAAAGAAATCCCCTCATGATCATTTCAAGTCAACGATTGATACCAATCGGTAAAAGGCGAGAGGACACGAAGAACAAAGGAATTGCCACAAGGACATATTTAATGAGCACCCATCGCCCGCCTCTAGAAAGGATAGCTGCTTTCCAACCGGACACTTTTGTCTCCAGCTTGTCAACGATCAGGAACCAATCAACACTTCTTAACTTGTCACAAATCAAGGGTAGTCCAAAATGTCGAAGTGACAGAGAACCACGCTCCGTCCCTAATTCATTTATGCAAGCCAGTGCCACAGTATATGTCATGCCAAAAGGTACCACTGTTGATTTACTTCTATTAAGTTTAAGGTCATAAAGCTCCCCAAAGATCTCTATTGTCAAGGCCATCCCTCTTACTTCCTCATATCCACTTTCAATAAACAAAATAATGTCATCAACATATTGGAGCAAAGGGATAGAGATGTCCTCGAGGGCGTACCTAACAGTCTTCTTATCCTCACGAAAGGACAAAGGGTATACAATCAACATCATATTGCAGGATGTGCAGCGCTTAAGCATCTATTGTCATCATACACTACTGTTTTTTCTGCCATCACTGTTTTATGACATTTCAGACTCTTTTCCATGACACTTAGTGGTGGGAGGCTAAGCATGCTAGATGCTTTGATTTCTAGAGGCACATGGACTCTGGTCGATACTCATTGATGCACCTGTTGTGGTTGTAAATGGGTCTTCACTATTAAGCACTATGCTGATGGACGAGCATGGTAATATAATGCTGACTATGTACACCTTTTCTCCGTGTTGCTCGTATTGCCACTATGAGAATCCTACTATCTGTTGCAGCTTAAAAGGATTGAGTTCCTATAAGCTTGCCATAAATAATGTTCTTTTATATAGAGATCTTCACGAAGTGGTGTACATGGAGAAACCATATGGTTTTGTGGTTGAGGAGTCTCATAAGATTTTCCAAAATGTGATTTATGGTCTCAAGCAGAGTCTTATAGCCAGGTTTCATAAGCTTTCCCAAGTGGTAGAATAAATGAAGTTGGTCAGTTCTAGTACCGATGGTTCTATTGTTGAGGAACTCTTCTAATAGGATGCTAGCGCGACTAATTCACATAGATGATATTGTTGCTAATGGCATTGACTTAGAGCATTTTGTTTTGAAACAAGTGCTAAACAAGCACTTGTCACTAAGGGTTATGGTAACCTACATTATTTTCTTGCCATTGTGGTAGTGTGCATGTTTAGAGGTCTAGTTCTGTCACAACGAAAGTATGTTCTTGACTTGCTTGATGAGACTGAAATGGTTGGATCTGGGGTGGCTTCTGCAATCATGGACCTTGGCTCTTCAAGGGGGGCTCCTCCTTTCAGATACTTGGCTATTCTTATGCAGATTATGATGGTGATAGATACGATAAGAAATCTACTGCGTAGATAAGAAATAATCCTGTTACATAGCATAACAAGAATGTAGTTCCTTGTTCAAGCGTAGAATCTAAGCACAAGGATACAGACCAGACTGCAACTGAGATGGTATAGGTTAGATACATGACTTAAATATTGAGATCAAGAAATCCATTTAAATGCGACGTGACAACCAACGATCATCTTTATTGCAAACAATCCTATCTTTAATGAAACAATTGAACCTAAGAGATTGATTGTCACTATATTCGAGATTAGATCTGGAGGGGACTCCTTCAAACTCCACACGTGCCTTCTACTGAGCAACTTGTAGATGTTTTTACCAATCCTCTACCGTAAATCCTATTTGATCGATGAATCCAAGCTTCCAGTTTGAGAGGGAGTGAGGAGAAGGTTTAGTGGGAGTCTTTGTTATCCTCATTCCTCATTGTTTACTCTCATTATTACCTATAAAATAGAAAAGTGAACTTTATTTATTTATTATCGTTCTTTTCTTGCAACAATAATTGCATGATCAATGCTAAAATTCTCCATCATTCTTGAACTTAATGATTGCCAATGACTAGGATTCAGTTGATTTTTTTCTGGAAAGTCTTACATAACATGGAGGATGAATTGGTGGACATTCAAACAAAATTTTGCTCTTTCCATCAAATTCAGGTCCGCCTATCTAGACAGAGAGTTCATTGTCGCCAGCTTGTCACGGTTGTGGCTCTTGTGCGTTTTAACTTCTGAACATGACTCAAATTAGATTTCTTCTGAA
The DNA here is from genome assembly GCA_037367405.1 of Ottelia alismoides. NCBI lineage: Eukaryota > Viridiplantae > Streptophyta > Magnoliopsida > Alismatales > Hydrocharitaceae > Ottelia > Ottelia alismoides. The sequence goes on from JAZKJV010001372.1 coordinate 20,537, forward strand.
CTTAATAGGGTCATCGCTTGTAGGGTTGTCACAAAGCATAAATTAGGTTTTATCAGCTACCATAATTCCATCCTGCTAATCAATGCTGAAAATTATGAAAATCTGCTGGTTGCATGTAAAATGTGCATGTAACCACAAATATGATTCACAAATCAGGATGGAAGGTTGATGAATGTATATAAAACATTAAGATGAAGTTTTGAATGTCATTTTTTGCTAAATCTTTTGTATATTAATTTCAACTATCCTTTCTTTTATTTCTAAGGAATAAATCTGAGGCCAGACTGCTCACACACACTCATCCACCAACACACACAAGGGGGGGGTGAACATATTTATTTGTTAAATAGAACAATTTAATTGGTTGTTTCCTGCAATGTAGTTGGTTTGTCCTACCTGGTAGTTATTTAATTTATCTTATTATATTCTGTCAGTCAAAAAAGAACTGTCGCAGAAATGCATTCTTTCGACATTTTGGCGAGGCCCTGCAGGATTGCAATGGTATAATAATTTCTTGCACCTGTAATTGTTGTCATACAAAAAATTAGAGACTGAACTCACCCCTTTTCAGGGATGTGCGATAACTGCACATCTGGATTCGATGTGACGCAAGTAGATGCATCTGGTATGCCCCACAATCCTTGATTTTGTTACATGTTTAAGTTTCGCTTAAAGTTATTATATGGTATCTAGCGGATAATAGGTTTTATTCCTTGGTTTTTTGCATGGCTGTGTAAATGAGAGTGGGTGGCTTTTTTTGGGGATGCTATGGTTGGTGTGAGGACAGCGAACATCGTAGCGGGGATCTCCGATTGGTCAGTGGATCTGATGGAACCAAAAGGAACATAAGCGGGATCTCACTACTATTGTGTTAGGTGGTGCTGGGATTTTGGAATTGAATGTTGCACCGGATTCGGTAAAGATGAGGGGTTGGTCCGGCTTTAATGGCTTGGCTATGAACATCCCAATTTTTATGGGATCTTATTTTTAGACATTTGTTGGTTGACCTGCTGCAACGTCTTTACTGGTTCTAGGCCTAAGTTGCCCGGCAGCTGCTAGGCTCAATATCTGAGCTGAGTGGACAAGATCCATGAGAGTTCTTTGCTTCTGTTGGAGTCGTGGATGGCGGTTGGGCACATGCTTGGTCCACATGAAGGATATGGTTAGATCCTCAAGCGCATCACGGAAGCGTGAGCGTCGCATCGAATGCGACGAGGAGCGACTAGTCGCACTAGTTGCTCGATGCAGCGGAATTTAAAATTTTTCATACGACGAAACCACATGATCCAAGAACACTTCTCGGATCGTTACGTCTAAACCACAAACAAGTAATAGGGTTACCTCTTGAAGCGTGGTTGCGATCGAGTCTCTAAACGAAGAGACCTCCTGTCTCAAGTCCGATCCGACAGAGGAGACGCTTGCGAGCGCGGGGATGAACCGCGTGCTTCTCGCAATCCATGTTGATGATCCAAGCGACGGATCTCCTGATCTCGACACACGAGATCCGACGTCTTCTTCACGAGCGAGGCGCACCGAAGGAGATGGAGATCCACGAGCAGACGAACGGGCAGCATAACGACGATGCCGCGGCGATGGAGAACCTCTCCATGGCATCCATGGTGGACGACCATGAGAGGGAGAGAGAGGGCTGACCTCTAGAGAGAAAGAGAGAGAGAGAGAGAGATGCTTCTCAAGCATTATGTGTCAAGAGAGAGCATGGGTATGCCTCTCTATTTATAGGGTTTTGGGATCCATGGATCTCAATCCATGGGACATATAAAATCAGTGGGTGAGATTGATTTATGTCAACCCAATGGCTAAGATTGTTGTTGGTAAAACCAACAAATTTAGATCAAAATATATTTGACAAAATCAAATACAAATTAATCCAAAATCAATTCAATAAATAAGGAGAGAATGTGCATGGAGATTTCATCTCCATGCACTTTCCATGTGGACGACCACACATTCCTTTTGGGAATGATGTGCCGCCCCCCCTCTTTCCATGGAGGGAGCAATCTCATGGAAATCCATGAGATTGCATATCTCCTTGAAAATCTCCTCTATTTATTTCCAACAACTTTTGTTGGCTTTTTATTCTTCAAAAATAATTCACAATTATATTTGAGAATATTGCAATCTTGCCATAGAAAAATTGTGAATCAAATTCACAACCCAAAACAACATGTAATTTACATTGTCAATTAATTACACAATATGTATCCAATACACATAACAATTAATCAACACATATAAATTATAATTAGCTCTCTCTAATACATTATAAATCACATTTATAATATATTATGAATCATTGGATATTACTATCCACATTATTCTTATCCTTGATAATTAAATCATATTTAATCATCTTGGATCTCTTTATCTCATGTGTTCAAATAATATGAATCACATTCACATTATTCACATCTTTGATAATCAAATCACATTTAATTATCTAAGATAACTCTCTTTATAATATGAATCAAATTCATATTAATGTTGATAATTAAATCACATTTAATTATCCATTTTCTCAATGCTCGGATACATATATCAACAATAGAATTATCCATGAACTCTTTCAAGGATAATGCGCTTTCTCCGCGAATACTTGGAGATAAGGACAGGGCGATTGTATTGTTCCACGTATAGTGACATGGATATTGAGATCACATCTCAAAATCCAGATCTCGGGCCTCCCATAGATGCTTGATTAAATGAAGACCGTAAATCTAATCTTCTCATTGAATCTGAATCACATTCAGATCAATATCCAACATTTGGACTAAGATCAGATTACTTCTCTACTGAGAGGAGTCACTAAAATCCAAACCCGTTTCATCACTCCCTAGGAATGGAAGCGTCATGGTTATACAATCGTTTATGATCACATCACCCTCAGGTATTCCTAATACCTGTACATCCTGCATACTGGAAGACTCAGATTAAACCAGAAGTATTAGATCAACTTTACACTGTCTACTTCAGGGTTTTATCAGTAAGTTTCTCATTCGATCATTGGGAGTCGGTATCGATCATATACTTTCCAAAAGCATATATCATACCTAGGTCTTGATCATATACTTTCCAAAAGTATATATCAAACCAACAAATTCAGTCAAGCTTCCAAAGCGAGACGACCGTGCGCACGGAATTTGATTCTTCCCAATATCTCATGAGTGAGCTCATGTCTTCCGGTTCAGTAGTGAACCTGTATGATCCCTTTGAGAGATCGTATTACTCATATGCCCTTATATGCACACCAGCGCGCCGGTGTATAGACCTTGATTAGGTCATCAACCTATTGGTCTGCCAAATGTACATACTCAGACATATAGTAACACATCTGTCTCCGGTCAGAGGATGTGTGCCTGTATCGTGACAGCATACGATATAGGACTGTGGTTATCTCGATCTCGTTAAGTCAACTCTTTGACCTAACTAATCTGACACCTCCGAATCTCTATTCCTATGCAGAGGACCTGCATCAAGAAGTCGGTCAGATATCAGCCTAACTGAGATCATCTCTTAATAATCATTTGACGGTGCTTGATGAGTCCTCAATCTAACTCATTAGATATTCATCTAAGCACCAGCCTCTATGATTCAATAATTGAATCAACAGCTGTATGATCATTAAGATGGCCATGGTACATAACCCTAATTGTACTAAGGGACCTATTATGCAAACTATGTACTCTTTATTTCAGATTAAGGAGTGAATTGCAATAACATTTATTGCATAATGGCTCGCCGTGGGCTCGCATGTCCAACACCACATGCCAAGGGAAGTAGCAAGGAGCTGATTGCCTTTGCTAATCAGATTATCTTGGAATTGGTAGGGGAGCATTTGGTTATGTTGTGCCACACACTTTATTGGAAATTAAGGATTTTTATTGGAAATTAAGGATGTGGTGGTGGAAATGGCATGCGACTCTTCTTTTCTTCTTATGTGGCAACACGAAGAATGAAATTCTCCAATGCGGACTATTATGAGGAATTTAAGAATTTGCACTAAAATTTCAAGACCACAAAGAAATGCTAAGGAATCATGGAAAGAAAGATAAACTAGGATCGTATAGAAGTTGTTTCAACTCCTTCGCGTGGCTGAAGCTGAAGCAGTTACTTTTGAAGCAACTGAAAGAAAAGCAATGACTTGAGTGGGAGATTCAAAGTCAAAAAGAGGATTCCTCACTTCTCTCATTCAAAACCGTGCATGAGACTTTCATTTCACACGACTCCTAAGTGATAAAAGAAAGAAGAACCTTAGTAGATATGTTCCCCCCAAAATGAGAATGGGCTGGGGTTATGAACTTACTATCATGGAATCGATTCTATCATCAGATTATAAGTTCATTCCAACCTGTACCATACCGGAATAGGTTTATGTACATTCTCATTATGAGGAGTCATTCGAGCGTATGTAAATTATCTCGCTTTACCTCATGTTTTACTTCCTTGCACCAATGTATTATGAGAAAGTCCTATTTAACCTCTGCTTCTTGTTGGTTAGGCGAATGAGGAGTCCATGGATTCCCTCCACTATGATGTTGATCATTAGGTACGTAATCTTGCAAAAGGTTGCTTTTCGTTTTCAGTGTCATCTAAGAGGGGGGCATGACTACAAATAAGGAGAGATTGTGCGGTAGTTAGGATCATGGGTGCCCTCAAAGTAGACAAAACAAATGGAGTTTTGGTTTCTCCAGAAAGAAACAACGAACGAGCGATGCAATTGGATAAGATCTGCAACTGTAAAGGGGAAAATGAAAGGGAGTGTAATTCTAAGATGATCGCTTTGCAACTAGGGGGAGAGGTAGAGGTAGAGAACGAGGAAAGAAAGGGAGAGGAGATGTTTCGTAAGAAGGTGTCTAACTCTATGGTTGGGGTTAAGGGAATCTCAAATTGTCCCCAAATGAAGTTGGTCAACGTGCATGTCATGGGTCTAGGGGATTCTGAGAAGAGGGCTGCGCTTGGTGTTTAGCTCAGGGGTTGGATGGTAGATATGGTAATTTTGTAGGAGACCAAGATAAGAAACTAGGATGACATATTCTGGAAATTTATTCTTTGCACAAGGTCGACAGATTTCAGGGTGATTGCTTTGTTGGGAGCTTTAAAAGGATTCTTATTGGCTGGAATGGTGATCGTTATATGTTAGAGGATGAGGTGGTTGAGCGCATGTTGATTTCGATGATTCTCAAAAATCTAGTTTTCATATCAGTGCCAACTAGAGGAGTTAGCAACTATGAGAGTGGAAGGGAAGTTATCGGTGCTCAAAAGATAGTTGGTTACTTATAGTATAGGAAAGACATGTGCTTGACAAAACAAAACCATTTGCTTGCGTATGAGGAAATTGTCAGGCTTGACAGATTGGAGGATATTAAAGCCCTTAAAAACATCGAGCTTGAGGAACAGAGGTTGTTGTAGAAGGTTGTGTTGGAGGAGGAAAAAGAATGTGTATGGAATGGAAGCATAGTTCGGAAAAGATCCAGTTGAGGGAGGGCGATGCGAATAGAATGATTTTCCATGATGTGAATAGTGGGAGGTGGATAGGGAACCTCATTTGGGTCAATTATTGTTGGGGATGATTCTTTTCAAGGCACTCAAGAGGTTGGCAAGGTGATGATGTGTCACCTGACTCACCTTTGTAATTTGAGTAGGTGTGTACATGGTAGTGATTGGCGTTGGTTGGGGTGTTCATGCTAACACAAGAGCCAGTCATGTAGCTAGTTTAGGAATTCGGGTCTCAAGAGGTGCATGCTATGATCTTTGAGCTTAATACTCGAATGAGTTATCCAGTCCAGATTGGTTCCATGTCTTCTTCTCTGAGAGGTAATAGTGCAAGATTTATAGATTTTATTGTGAACTTCAATACTCGTAACTTTGGGTTTGGTAAGCTGAACATGACTTGAACAATGTCTGTGAGAGATTTTGTGATGCCCTCGGGGCCTGGATACTTGGCAATCCAATCCACTTAATGCAATCCCGTATTCAAAGTACAAAACCACAATAGATTCATAGCATAAAAACTTCTCCCTTTTCATTCATCATGCAACCATGTCCACAAAATGTAACGTACATGTATTCACTGAAATGTCCATACATATACAAAACACATTTCTCACAAAAAGGTACAAGTAAAGACAGAAGAAACCGGAGAAGTGTACACACCAAAAGTAACAAAACCATCAACAGAAGAACTGAACCAAGCCAAGCCGCTTACCGCTGCGGCCAAGGTAGGAAATATCGATCGGTCCACCCGTAAAAGGATATATCGAGATATATCACCAATATATCGACGATATCGGTGAAAATGTCGAAAATTGCTCAAAAAGCCATTTTTTGCCATTTTTTCAGAAATTAAGATCATCCAAGATATTAAAATAACAAATAACCTACAAATGCACATTTATCACACATGCCGATCATTTATGCCCCATATCCCACACATATCGGTCATATCGAACATATCACTGTTAATGTTGATTGTTGACTTATAGATATTGGAAATGGATTTAATCTAAGTTCTTATAACATTAAATAACTTACAAATATACACTTAGATGACACATATAAATCATCTATGACCCTTATATCGTACATATCGGTCATATCATTGTTAATGTTGATTGCCGATTAATAAATATTGGAACTGAAATCAAAGTAGCTAAGTTAAGAACACTTAAAACACCTATTTTTTTCATGGAAGATATTGAATGGCATTGAGATGAGTCGCTTGATTCAAAAAATATACATAATGATTAACTAGACAATGTTTCTTTGGTGTAAAGATTTATCTATTCACAAAAATAAATGAAAAATGTAAATTAATGCAATATTGTAAAAGATATTACCTAGTCATGAGGGGTTTAGAACCAAGAGTTCCGCGGAGGGCAAGGTAGGAAATATTGATATCATAAATGACATAAAAAACATTTTTCGTGAATTAAGATCATCCTGATTCTTAAAACAATTAATAACTAGAAATACACATTTATATGCACGAATGAGGTGTATTTAGCACACGAATACACATTATATCTCACAAATCGTTGACTGTTAATGCTGGCAACCGGGTTGACTGCTGAGATGTATTCTAGACCTGTGATTCCTACTTGATCAGCATTAGACTTGTTTTCATCTCTATTTCCAAAGAGGGTGATGTCCACCAATTGAAGAACCATCGTATGCACCCCCTGTAGCACCATACCCTACCAGATGGGGGTCTCGCTGCTTGGTCAGCGAGCCTGGTGGGTGGGTGGGGTGTCAAGGGAGAGCAGTTGCGTCCCCTTGCAGGGGTGCGGGGGCAACGTTCCTCGACCTGAAACAAAATATATATTTCATGATTCATTTTAATACTAGGAGTAGCAAAATATGTAGTGAAATCAAGTTTAGAGGGTAATATCATTGATATATATATATATATATCGATGAAATGTCAGAGATATCGGTCGATATCCGAGAAATTTTGTACTGAAACCATTCAATTTCGAGCGGTATGGCTCGATATGGCAATTTATCGCCAATATCTCGTGAGATATCGATCGATATCCTGGAAATAGATATCTATATGAATATCGATACCTACATCTCGTCGATACAGATTTATCGTGATATTGCCGACTTTGGCTACGGCTACTCCCGAGAACTTGCCAGATTCACCAAAGTAGGTACGCCATGAGAAAGTTGCCCAGTACAGTGCTAAACAACTAACTAAGAGAACCATTACAGGCTAGAATGTGTACAAAAGCAGGTAAAACCCAAGCAAACTGTAACTGGGTATTTAAATGCTTGATCCTTGTCTTTGTGATACTAACACCGTGGATAGTCCGTGGTCTTGGTTCACATGGAACATCATAGTATGACTCTAAAGATCTGGATCCTTAGGGTTGGGGTGCCGTTGTATGCATGCAATAAAGTACGTCCTAACTAAGTGTTCATATTTTTAAATGCATTATTTGGTTTGAATATCTAAAGGAGGTTTATCCCATTTTCATTCAAAAAGAACGTCCTAACTAAGTTCCCAACACGTTCGCTAGTTGTCCTTAATTCAAATCATGTATCCACACTTAATCGTGTACCAAAACAACCCCCACACTTTACCATATGCTAAGTCAAATCCCACATTTTATAGAGAGCTCTTAAAACAAAGGAATAATTGTGGATGAATGAATGGAGGAAGAGAGCGAGTGAATCGAGTAGTTGAAGGAGAGTGGGCAAGAGGAGCGAGGTGTGCAACAAAGGATAAAGATGGGATGTGTTCATGTACGCCACCTAAATAGAAAAATGGGAACGAATGTGTAAAAAAGGGAACGTATGTGTGGCTGTTAGTGATAGAGAATGAGAGAGGGGGCACGAGGTAAGGGTCAGAAGCTTGTTGTTTCCAATGTGGTGAACATGATCACTTTGTGAATGTTCGTAGCTTTCCTGTTATTTTCTTTTGTTGTCATGAGGTTGGTTACTGTTGCAATATTTGTGCTCGACTTTGTGTTCGATGGGAGAAGGTGGTATACGATGGCAGTGAAAGAGCATGTTCTTGACGTGATGCTGGTCACTAGCAACTGTTGAATAATTGGGGGTTGTGTGAGGACCTTTCAGAAGGCCATAGAGTTGGCTCTTGTTTTTGCCAGTGCCATTGTGTATTTGGTTTCGTGTAAAAATGGGGTGGTTGTTGTATGGCCATCAATGTTAAGGAGAGTGGTGATCTGGGGCAGCAGATAGGAGGTCCGGTCTTTTCTGTTACAGTGAATGTGGTTACTTTACAGATGTTAGAGATGTCTTTATGTTTATCTTATTTCATTGTATTTATGTATTTTCTTGGTTATGAGCACTCTAGGGTTCCATCATATATAAGGACTCATAGACCTCATGAATAAGACATCTCATTGTGTTATTTCATTATTTCCACATGGTATCGGAGCATCGATCATAGACCGGTGTTTTGACCTAGATCCTGCTGATTGAGATTAATCTGGCTTAGATAAATTCGTATTGTTGTAATATGAGCCAATTAGGAATCGATCAGAACCACGCTAAATATCTTTGCGAAGAGGGCGTTGTTTATGTACACCTGGATAAGTCCATGGTCGAACACAAAGACACAAGCTAATCTAATGTAATCTAGGTTGAAGCAAATGAATGCATGGAATGCATAATATTTTTGAGATTTTATATGCAAGTTAAACTGAGTGCTACAAAATGTAATGGAATGAGAAAACAACACAAACATACTACTACAATAAATGCTCCTAAACTAAATTTGATTTGAAATCATTTCAAACTCATTTAGACAAGAAAGATAATGCCAAGAATTTATTTGCCTAAGAAGTACTATCCAATTTAAGACTTAAAACAAATTTAAGACAAATTAATTAGCACATAAAAAGAAAGAAAATTGTTCTGTAATTCGATGATCAATTCCACATTAAATCAGAACGTATACAACTCTATGATATAAAGCATTAAAATACTACTCTAACAAGACCAAAATTATCAAATTTGGAATTTACATGCTCAAGTTATTAAACAAACATTCCATTGGCAAATATGCAAAGAAAGCACATAATATAATTAATAAAACATCACAAAAAGCTCTAAAATGATCTGAAATGTAAATAACAAAAGACGATAGGGCATTATTTGTAGATATTCCCCGTGCTGGGATAGATTTGCAATTTAGAAGATCCGACGGGGCATAGGCGCAAAAATCCTGGGCAGACACGTGAAGTGCATGCGACTGGACTGAACTGCAAAATAAAGATGTCAATGGGCTTCGGCTGCAAAATCACAGTCAACACGTGAGGTTTACGTGTGTTCTTAGGTTCGTCGCTCTGAGAAGGCTCGGGCCATGTGGAGCACTGCTGTGCTTCGGGTCTCAGTTTGGTCCCACCAAAGCTCTGAGGTAAGGACATCGGCTAGGTGAGTGATCTGACCGAAACATCATATCCAATGTATATGATCCAACAATGTCTGCTCCTCGTCCCTCCTCAACGAACGGTGGCTTGCGGGTGGAACTCTGACAATGCTCCTCCTCCTCCTCCATCTTCTTCAGATTGTTGTGGTGGTCAGGGAAGCTTCCTGAAGGGATGACGAGGGATGGTGACGGATTGAAGATGTTACGCGGATGTCTGGAGCCGCTGATCGATGCACAGTCATCGGAGGCGGGGCCGATGAATGGAGCTCTTATAGAATTTTGACCATTCAAAGGTACACTGTGCCTGGTTAGCAATAATAGCTGAAGCTTTGGGGTGTTGAATGGAGTCAACAAGGGTTGAATGTAGGTCTAATCAAATGGAGGATGCGGAGCCCTAATTGGTTCTTCCTTGTTGCAGGAGGTAGAACATGGCCGAGGCGGAGGGGTGTGTGGAGAAGAGGGGGTGGAACCTTGAGGGCTAGCTAAGATGTGGCTCGTACAATGAACGTGGTAGGTTGACCGGATCGAGGAGGGGGTAGTTGTGTGTGCGTAAATAAATCGAAGAAGAATGCAAGGGGGTTAACTGCAGATGCTATGGAGCTTGGGATCGAAGCGTAAAGGCATCTTGTCATCGCTTAACACGCCCGACAGTGACGTGAAGCTCAAGCAACACACAGAAGAAGGCTGCGACATGGCTGAGAGCACTGTGGATCTTGTCGGAGTCCTACTCGATTATTATTTGATCTCTCATTCACTCTCTGTCACAGAAGGGAAGGAAAAAGCTAGGAGGAGACTCTCGTACATGCGGATATGGACGAATGGAGGCAGAGCTACGATTTTGTTCGGGAAGGGATAGTTGAAGGTGGCGGTTTCAACTATACGCGGTGGGAGCACATGAGAGAGAAGATGGAGGTTGAACAACTAGCGAAGATGAGGGATGATATGACTTTGATTTGGCACCAGAATCGTGGCTTGAAGCCACACGAATCAATAGAGGAGATGGGGAGAAGGTGCCCCGACGAAGTGTCACAACGCTTGGGGTCCTAACGAGTGGAGGTTGAAGATGAACGAGGACCGTTGAATCTGGAGATCCAAGTGCCCTAATTGGGCATGATTGGATGGCTGGGATCCGCTTGATGAGAGCGGGTGTGGAATGATAAGGTTCGTCTAATCAAGAGATCAGATGGCTCAAAAGAACGACGACAGCTGAAGTAGGGCCGGGTTATGTGACTCTCTGAGAAGAGGCTACACGACCCAATAAAAATTAAAGAAATATATACAATAACGATAATAAGAAATAAAATAATAAATGGAGTCCAAATAAAAAGTGTTCAAAATGAAAGCTGTTTATATTTATACTTTCATGTAAAACCCAAAATCTAAATATATCATTTATACATAGTTTTTATGAAAATAAAAATGCTTCTTTTAGCTCATACTGGGATAAGGATTAGAACTTGAACTTGACTTGATAAAAATGCTTCTTTTGTTTATTTTGTGATTTTTTTATATTTTTGAGTAATAAATATTATACAGTATATTATATATAGTGCTAAACTAATTTCTATTGGGTTTTGAATAATATATAAAAATACAAAAAATAAATAGAACCATAGACACATATGTACAATAGTTAAGCAAGTTATTTATTTAAAATAATTAGCCTAATTATTTACAAGACGTCAAATATTAATTATGGTCAATTAATTATTAAGTTAATTGAGTAGTTCAAGATAAAGGGCTAAATATTGAGAGTAATGATGATGAATCTGAGATTCGTCACCCGTCGTCACCACCAGCCCTCTTTGTTACACAGACTCCTCTCTCGACCAAGGCTCAGTAAAATGCCCTATGAGCCTTTACCTTGTGTGCAACGCACCGCTAGCATGTCGCTTGTGTACCTCCTTTGCTTGGCCGGATCCCGTGATCACCCTGACGCGCCTCAAACATGTGGCGGAGCCCCTGCCGCCGATGCACCTCCAGCACGTGGAGACCTCCTGCAGGCATCTAGCTCACCGCCAGCGGCCTTTCTGCTAGCTCCAACAGCATCGCCATTCCTTCGGACACCCCCACTATGTCGACATGCCCTCCAGAACTCCGACCAGTACTGCTGACCTGAAACGGTGACCTAGGTCACCCTCATGCTTGATTAAGACAACACATATCTTCTAGGTCACTTTTTCTTGACATGCGCGATCACCATGACGTCCACTATGACCAAGCCCGTATACCCAACTTCTTTTGTTATGGTACAAGGCACTATCAAATTGAAAGGCTCAGAAAACTATGCGGTGTTGTCTCGTTCCTTCATGGTGTTCATCGATGCTCAACGCAATAACTATGTTCTTACCAAGGACCTATCCAAGGAGACGAATAATGACTATGACACCTGGTTTGTTGAGAATTGCCAGGTTATCACTTGGATGACCAACAACGTAGATGCCAATATTGCGGTAAATCTCCTCTACAAGGATACTGCAAAGGCAATGCGGGCGAATCTTGAGTGTACATACTCCCAGAGGACAACCATATTCGACTCTTCGATATATACCTGCGGATCTGGTCCGTTAGTCGGGGAGATTCGAGTCTTGTCGAGTTCTACTTGCTGCTCACTAGCTTGTTTGAGGAGCTCCTCATTTTTCAGCTAGCATATTGTCTTGAACAGGTGGAAGAGTGCACTAGCTTGTTTGAATAGCATGTTTATCGATTTCTTTATGGACTGCATTCACAAGACATGCCTATGAAGGATCGGTTTTTGACGGTTGATACAATACCCACCATTTAGACCATCTTTGATCATCTGCAGGAATTTGAGACACCTGTTGAGCTCCTCCCATCATATTATTTGCGAAGACTATAGCCCACTATGCATCGTAAGGGAACAAAGGATTGCAGAGTTGCCTGGGAGGATGAGGCTGCAACTTCGGTCATAGCCATGGCCACGAGTCAAGATGTGGTCATGACGTTGGTTGTAGACATGGACATTGACGTGATTTTACCATTGCTCATTCTGTGGATGCTTGAACCATCCATCTGATCGTTAGTGGGCGAAGTTTGGCATACAACTTAATACCGACTGTGCCTATGAGGCAGCTTCGTTTGAGGCATCCTATGACACTGCTAAGGACACGCTCGATTAGCACTCTGGTGGAGCATAAACACCCTTTATGGCTTTTGAATATGCCCGTTTGAGGCAGCTACTATAGATCTTCAGCCCCTCGGCTAGTGACAGTACTACTTATGCTCATGTTGTTAGTTTGGCTACTACCTCAGGTACAATAGCCAACTCAGTCTCTGCCTCCTGCCTTGATTGGATTATTGATTCATGAGCATCTACACATCTGATTGGAGAAGGTAGTTTGCTTACCTTTTCACAATCGTCTTCCTCTATGAAGACCATTCGGGTTGCCAATATGACCTCTTCTCTTGTTACTGTTGATGGCCCTGTAGAGTTTTCCTCCAAACTTTGACTGACTGTAGTTCATTGTGCTCCTGCTTTCATGCTTAGTGTATTATCTGTTCAGAAGCTATGTACTAATGTTAACTGTAGGGTTATTTTGATGAGTTCCATTGTTATTTTCAGGACATATGTATGAGCCAGATTTTAGGTGGGGGACATGAGAAGAATGACCTATATTATCTTGACATCCATTCTGATTCCGGTTTTGGTGGCGCAACATCTATCTCTGACGATCCCCTTCTTTGGCACCTTCCCCTTGGTTACCCTTATGCTAAGACCATATCCATGATGTTCCATGAACTCTCTATGCTCAAGCCATTTGAGTGTGAGGCGTGCCAATTCAGGAAACATCATCGAGCGTCTTTTTCTGCACGAACCGAGGTTCGTTGTGAAGTTCAGTTTTCTCTATTCCATTGCGATATATGGGCACCTTGTTCGGTCTGTACTCTGAGTGGACATAAGTATTTTTCTCTTTTTATTGATGATTACAATCAAACCTCTTGGGTCTTTTTGTTAAGGGAACGTTCGAAGATCAATAATTTGTCAAAATTTTCTTTCGATTTATCAAAAATAATTCCTCTACCGATATTCAAATATTTCGTTCTGATAATGCATTGGAATTCACTCAACACGGCTTGACAACTTTCTTTGCTTCCCATGGTACTCTCCATCAAACCTCCTGTCTATATACCTCTCAGAAAAATGGGGGAGGTGGAACGGAAACTCATGTATCTTCTTAACATTGTTCACTCCCTTCTCACTTAGATGAAAATTCTTAAAACCTACTGGGGAGATGTAGTTCTTAATGATGTCACTCGTATCAATAGGGTCCCTTCTACATCGTTGAATGGGTCTACCTTTTTTTCGTTACTATATCCCAATGAGTCACCCTTTCCTCTACCTATGAGAATTTTTAGGTGTATAATATTTGTCCATTATTTTCACACTGCTGACAAACTATCTCCTCGTATGATCAATTGTGTTTCTTGGTTATTCTCGCGTACAGAAGGGTTACATGTGTTATGATCCTGCTGAGCATCGGTACTATATCTCTGCAGATGTGACCTTTTTTGAACAAACTAGCTTCTTTACTCAGTTTGTCACGATATACCTCTGGATCTTCTTCCTTGTGTATAAGCGCAAGCATACTTCTACACTGGCTCATGTTCCTTTACCTGTTCCTTTACTGCAGGATGACATGCCATCTTCAAGTGCCCCCAACACTTCTGTCCCGGATGATCTTCAGAACTTTCCAACTGCGATTCGCACAACTAAGAGGTAGTGTTCTTTTCATCCCACGTCTCATTTCACTTCTACTGGTAGCTTATCATGCTCTGACAGAAGTTATGCTGATGCTCTCATGACTATTTCTTTTCCCAGAGACCATCACAGTGGTTTGTAGGACTATGGCAAATGACATGTAATGAATGAGGAGATGGATGCTCTCACTTCTAGAGGGACACAATATCTTGTACGGTGTTCCACGGGGACTAGAATTGTGGCTTGCAGATGGGTCTTCACGACCAAACAAACACCAGATGTGTTCATTGACAGACTGAAAGAAAGGCTTATGAATAAAGGCTTTACATAGACATATGGGGTTGATTACTTGGAGATATTTTCTCTTGTTGCACTAATGAGATCTATATAGATTCTTCTTTCAGTGGCAACAAACAAGGGCTGGCCTATCTTTCAGCTTGATGTGAAGAATGCTTTCCTGTGTGGCGATCTTGAAGAGGAGGTTTACATGATGCAGCCTCCTGGTTACGAAGTCGAGGGGGAGTGTGTGTATCGACTTCGTAAGGTAATCTACGGCCTAAAGCAGATACTGAGGGCATGGTTTGACAGACTTAATACGGAGATCATCACTCTTGACTTCCAGAGAACAACATATGACTACTCTGTCTTCGTTAGAAGATGACCAACTGGTACTGTCATACTTGTTGTTTAAGTTGATGATATGGTTATCACAATTGATGATGATTAAGGTGTACTAGAGACCAAGACTTTCCTTCAGAAGGAATTCGTCACCAAAGAACTTGATCAGTTTCGCTAATTTCTTGGCATGGAAGTGTTACACACTACAAAGGGACTTCATCTCTCATCGAGGAAGTATTACATGGACATCATGATCGAAACTGGATTACTTGGACGTAAGCCCCACGATATTGCCGCAGACTTGAGCAATCACTCCACTTCCATTGATCCTGTCTTCGAAGATACTACACGATACAGAAGCCTGGTGGGCAAACTTCTTTACCTTATTGTCACTAGGCCAGATATAACCCATGATTTGAACAGAGCCAGACAACACATGGAGCAACCACGTTACAGTCACTGATTGGACGTTCTTTTAATCCTGCACTACTTGAAGGAACCACCAGGATATGGCCTCTTCTATGGGGTAAATAGCTACATTGATGTTATTGCATATGCTGATGAAGCTTATGCAAGTTTACCTGAGGATCGTCGCTCCTCTACGGGACATGCTATGATGGTTGGAGAAAATCTTGTCACTTGGAGGTGAAAGAAGCATATTGTAGTCTCTAGATCCAGTGTAGAGGTAGAATACAAGGCGATAGCTCAGGCTACCTGTGGGATTACTTGACTATCGACTTTTCTACCGAAACTTGGTATTGTTGTCACTATTCCCGTTTGTCTATATTGTGACAACAAATCCGTTATATGCATTGCTATGAACCATGTGTTTCATGAGCGGACCAATCACATTGAGATTGACTGCCATTTCGTTCGTGATACTATACGAAGAGGGAAGTTTACTACTCCATACATCATGACGGATCTTCAGCTTGCAGATGTATTCACGAAGGCCTTACCAAAGAAGCACCTCTTGTGGATAACTTACAAGTTGGGCATGATCGATAGATATGCTCCAACTTGAGGTGGAGTCTTAGAAATGTGTTTGTGTTTATCTTATTTCATTGTAACCCATTTTGGGGGTATTTATGTATTTTTCGATTATGAGCACTCTAGGGTTCCGTCCTATATAAGGACTCCTAAATCTCCTGAATAAGACATTTTTTTTTTGTTCTTTCATCCTTTCCACAACGGAGATTTGTAGTAGTAACATATGCTCTATGGCCCTCACATCATCAACTAAGAAGGCCAACTCAAATAAAGCTAGGAAAAGATCTGGCTAGGACTCAAATAGTACTCGTCGGTGTGTTTCACCACAAAAACCTATATTTCAGCATCAAAAAAATCTATCCAGATAACCCCACCAACTTAGACAAATCTAACTTTGCCGGTGTCGAAACAAAATGCTCCTCTGGCTGATCCAGTGAATGACAATGTGACATCAAAATTGGCACCAATCAGGAAATGTCTCCCATCCATGAGCACCAACATGCTCAGGTTTGCTCTCAACTCGCTCAGGTCATAATCCATTAGTCCATCAATGAAACACAACGAAAGATAAAGTTGTTCGATTGACGCCTAGAAACAACATTCAATCTTTTATTCCACCCCAAGAATCTGATTGATAAATGTAGAGATATATTTGTGTTTCCGTACAACTTTCTCTATCCTCTTTTCTTACCTCTCTTATATAATTTATCGATAGGTCTCTCCTCTATATAAGAGAACCTAAGGTTCAAGGAATAAACATCTTTCATTCTTTTCCTTAACATGGTATCAGATCAGCGGTCCTAGACATGAGCTCTTGTGCCTAGGAAACCATAACCTTAATCACCACCTGCAAGCCTCCTTGGGCGTCGTCGCTGCCCCCTTTCTCTTGCATCTCCGCCGGGCACCCCTCTCTCTTGGGTGCCGCAGCTGACCATTCCTTTCTCTCCTTTGGTGTCGACAGCTTCCCCTCTCTCCTTGGGAGATGCCGCCGCCGACAACTCCTCGCAGCTTGTTTCGTGCTAATGAATTTGGTTGCATCCTAAGTCTAAACATGCAACCAAATCCCTGTATATCTGCGTAGACATACGTATCTTTTGGTCTACAAACCCTAGTTTTCTTCGTCCGACAGTATGTCAGAGAGCAAAGCCAATATCCCTGCTACATGCGCTTTTAGAGGTCCATCATCGATTACCAAGATGGACGGGACACATTACGAGCTATGGGCCATGCAGTTCATGAGCCTCATAAAGTCTACGGTAAGGAATATATTCTTATCGAGGAAAAGCCGGCTGAGAAAACTGATGTCAATGCCTCGTGGGAGGCAGATGATGTGTATGCCAAAGTTTGGTTATCTGGTACATTGACGATAAAGATCGCCAATTATGTGTTACATCAGCCCACCACCAAGGCGATGTGGGATATCCTCGCAACCACCTATTCCCAAGCGAGGAACGAGACTAAGATTCTGCAGCTACATCATGATATATTCACCATCAAGCAGAACAAACAACCCCTTCATTCTCTATACACATCCCTGCGCGGGATATTTGAGAAATTGCACAGTTTCATGCCTCCCCTCCCATCTACTCTTGAGCAGCAGAAGACATAGGAATGCCACCATGCTTGGTGTATTTCTTCTAGCCCTTTATCCTGAGTATGAGGCTTCTCGTTCCTAGATTTTGGCGGATGCTACTATTCCTCCCATGGAGGAAGTTTTCCGCAGACTCAGCAGGATTACTGTCCATGCTAATGCATCTAGTCAGACTTCTTCGGCGATGGCAACCTCTCGAGGTAGAGGATGCTCTTCTCAGTTTCGTGGATGGTGACCTCCTGGTAGAGAGGGTCGTATTCGTTAGCCCTGCACTTACTGTCATCGTCCCAGATATACAGAGGATACATGCTACACCAGCATGGATTTCTTGCATCGACCCGAGTAGTAGACAGGTTGAGTCTCTGGCTGCTCCTCCAGATCAGAGGTTTGACGACCTTGTAGCATGATTGAGGGACATTATGCCTACTGTTAGTCCCATTGCTTCTTCGTCTACCTCGAGAGGTCACTCAGTTGCTGCTGCTTCGGCATCCTCCAGCACCTCCGATGTTACATAATGGATTATGGATTCTGGGGCTATACATCACATACGTGGAGACAAAGATCAACTTACAACATACATACATGTTCCTCCAGGGAGAACCGTGGTTATGGCAGATGAGACTCATTCCCCGATCACATGCATGGAATTAAAAAACGCACCTCGAGGCGGTCGAGGCGTATGCCTCAAGGCGAGGCACTCATTTTTAGCCTCGAGGCATACACCTCGGCCCTATCCAGTGAGGCGTGCGCCTCAGGTGGTTGGGGCGTAGCCTCGAGGCGGTTGAGGCGTTTTTACTTTTTTAAGTATTTTTTATGATTTTAATGGTTTACATGGTGGTTTGAGAAGCTTATAAATATGCACTTGTTTAGGATAATGATTATACAAGTTAAATGCCTAAATGTGATGTTTCTTTCATGCTCATAACTTCATATTTACTATTAATTATATCTAACTATTTCAACAAACTGCTTCATATTTACTATTAATAATGTCTAACTATTATGCCTAAGTCTGATGTTTCTTTCGTGCCCAAAATAGAAGGATCCATATACCCGAATACATACAGCGAGACCCCCGTCTTGTTGGGGTATGGTACGACAGGAAGGGTGCATACACACATCTTCAACAATGGTCAGATGGTTAGGATTCAAGGCATATCAACAATTCGACATATATTTAATCGTACTTTTTATTACAATAATATTTCAATGATTTGTTCGAAATGGATAGGATTCACGGTTTCTCTCGCGATCATATATTATATGTTAGACATATAATTAGATTTCTTCGACGTATATTTAATCGTACTTTTAATTACAATAATATTTCAAATATATATATATTGTTTAATTCTTTCACAACATTTATTGACGATGAATTCCTTTTTTGATTGGATGAAAATTTGTAGAAAGGGACATGATGTTGTTCTCTCTTATATTTTTGGGTTATTATATCTATTATTTGATCATATCTTATAGTGTTAAGTATTATATTTTGGGCAGAGAACATATAATTACATTGATATATATATAATTATAGTTTTATGCATAGTTTTCTCTATAAACCGAGGCTTACCTCGCCTCTATTCCGAGGAAACCATGATTATCGGACAGTGGGAGAACAGTTCGACGTGTGCAGAAGTGTTGCATGCACTTGATTTTTCTATGAATTTATTATCTATCAGTCAGATCACGAAGGATTTACATTGTCGAGCTATTTTTGATACATCATGTCTTGTATTTCATGACATCTTTACGGGCAGGTGATTGGCTGTGGTCGTGAGCAGGGCGGCCTTTATCCTTGGTTTGAACCCCATATGCAGGTCTTCTCATTTTGCTAGACCAGTCTCCCCCTTTACGCGACACATGTGCTTTGGTCACCTTCCGCTCTAGATGTGTCGTGTTCTACCTCAGATGTCACCTCGCTCGTCCAGTGTGAGACGTGTCAGTTGGGAAAGCATCATCGACCTGTTTTTCCTAGTTGTCAGAGTTGGAGCAATAGCTCCATTTTTGAGTTATTTCATATCGATATTTAGGGTACAAGTCGTGTTCCCGATCACCAGGTACACATGTTTTACCTAATTGCTGTGGATGACATCTCTTGTCTATCATGGATCTTTTTATTGAAGAATAAAACTAAAGCAGGAGATGTTATCAAAGCTTTTATCAATGAAGTGCAGAATGTGTTTTATTCTGTGGAATTTATGAGAACTGATAATGCTTTGGAATTCTGTACTTGTGTTCTCTCCATATTATTTTCAATTCGAGGTATTATTCATCAAACATCCTGTCTATATACTTCCCAACAAAATGATGTTGCAGAGAGAAAGCATCTTCATTTACTTGATGTAACCGGAACTCTTCTCATTCAGAGTCGTGAACTGCATTCATTTTGGGGGATGCTGTTCTTACAACATGTTATCTTGTGAACCACATGCTCTCATCTATTTTGGGTGAGAAAATTCTCTTTTCCGTTGTATTTCTAGAGTAAGAATTGTTTTCACTTACTTATCGTGTTTTTGACTCGGTTGTCTTAGTTCACCAGTTGTCTCCAGGTCTTGACAAGCTCTCTCCTAGAGTTGTCAAATGCGTCTTTGTGGGTACTCCAGGACACAAAAAGGGTGTAGATGCTATGATCCACTGCCCATGAAATATTATGTTAACGCTAATGTCACATTATTTGAGACGATGCTGTATTTTTCTCCTACAAGTTATAGGCTGACTTCATCAGACTCTGATGATGAATTCTACGTGCCACGACCTCCAATGGATCATCCATCACCACCTTTACCTGTGCCACCTCCATCACCTCCTCCTATACATCCACCTCCCATTATCCCTGCCCCACCGTTGTCACATTACTATACTCGTCGGCCTGCTCCAGCTCATGGTTACCGCTCATCATCTAGCACGACTTAGGTATGTTCTGAATACATTGTTCCTAATGACGGGTCTGGTGATATGTCTGAGCAAGGATCTTTACATGAGACAGACCCAGATGTTGAGGACATTCCAAATGATCGGGACATAGCTATTGCGCTTCGGAAGCAGATGCGTACCTGTGCATTATATCCTCTTACATCTCAGGTCTCCTTTGATCGCTTGACTGTGGAATTCAAGAGATTCGCAATTGCACTGTATGCCATGGAAATTCCACGAAATTAGCAGGAAGCCTTGAAGGACAATCAGTGACACCTAGCTATGGAAGAGGAGATGGCTACCTTACATGCACGCAGTACCTGGAGCTTGGTTCCTGCTCCCAATGAAGCGTCTATTGTCGGTTGCAAATGGGTATTTACTGGTAAACACCATGCAGATGGGAGTCTGTATCGGTACAAAGTCAGATTGGTTGCACATGATTTTACTTAAACCTATGGAGTGGATTATCTGGATACGTTCTCGCCTACTGCTCGTCACTCTACTCTACGTATCCTCCTTTCTGTTGTGGTACGTAATTGACCTCTCTTTCCGCTTGATATTAAAATTGTCTTTTCTGTATGGCGACCTTCAGGAAGAAGTTTACATGTAGCAACCTCCGGGGGTTTGCTGCTAAGGGGGAGGGTCAGCAAGTTTGTGGACTTCATAAGGCAATGTATGACCTTAAACATAGTTCAAGGGCATGGTTTCAGAAGCTCTCGGATCTAATTGAGAAGCTGGGATTCCTGAGGTCAAATGTGGATCATTCAATGTTTGTACAGAGAACTCCTAGAGGTACAATTATTATCATGGTATATGTTGATGACATATTGATTACAGGAGATGATGTGCTGTGAATAAAAATGGCAAAGGACTTTCTAGACCAACAGTTTGTTACCAAGGATCTTGGCACCCTACGCTATTTTTTGGGGTTAGAATTTGCCAGGAATCTGCAGGGTCTTATGATGACCCAAAAGAAGTATGCGATAAACATGCTAGTTGAGACAAGCATGATTGGATGTCGACCCTCTACCACTCCTATGGATTCTAGTATGGAGTTAATGATGATGATGATACGGAGGAGGTGGACAGAAGAAGATACAGAGAAATAGTGGGAAAACTTCTCTCTATGTCACCATAACTAGGCCTGATATCTCATTTGCAGTTAGTCGGGTGAGTCAGTTCATAAAGCATACTCGACATGTGCACATGGATGGTGTATATATGATATTAAGGTACCTAAAGTCTTCTCCAGGTGCATGATTGTTATTTAGGAAAGGAACAACACTTACTATTTCTACATGTGCATATTTAGACTATGTAGGATGACCGAAGGACAGAAAGTCTACTCCGGGCTTTGCTGTGTCTGTTGGAGGTTCTCTTGTTTCTTGGAAGAGTAAGAAGCAAATTGTGGTTGCTAGGCTAAGCGTTGAATATGAATATAGGGATATGGCACAAGCTAGTACATAGATGATGTGGGTTCTAGCAGTTATAGCAGATTTACATATAGATATACCTCTTCTTATACACTACCTTATTCATTGCAAACAGTCCTGCATTTCGTAAGAGAGCTAAGCATATTGAAGTGGACTGCCACTGTACATGGGACATGATTCAGAAAAGGTTTTATCTCTACCTCTCATGCCAACTCTGGAGATCAAACTACATATATCTTCACCAAGGCTTTGCTCAGAGGACCCTTTCAAAAGTGTTCATCCAAGCTGAGCATGATTGACATCTGTGCTCCATCTTGAGGGGGAGTATAGAGATATATTTATGTTTCCGTATTATTTTCTCTATTCTCTTTTCTTATGTCTCTCTTATGTAATTTACCCATATGTCTCTCTATATAAGAGAGCATAGGGGTCAAGGAACAAACATCTTTCATTCTTTTTGTAGTGGGAAAAGAGAAGTTGTATTCCATCTAACCCTAGAGCTCTCTTATATAGGAGAAAAGCTCTATGGGTAAATTACATAAACAGGACAATAGAAATAAACAATATAAGAAGAATGACTAAATAACATGAATATCGTAACACTCCCCCTCAAGCTGGAGCATATATATCTATCATGCTCAGCTTGGAACAACAATGATGAAAAAGACCTCTAGCCAGGGCCTTAGTAAATATGTCTGCAATCTGATCTCCTGACTTTACATAGGATGTTGAAATAAGCCCCTTTTAGATCAAATCACGAGTATAATGACAATCCACCTCAATGTGCTTTGCCCTTTCATGAAATGTTGGATCATTAGCTATAAACAAATCCGCTTGATTATCACATTTAAGATGCATAAGAATAGGTACTTCAATTGTTAAATCGGTCAAGACAGATTTGACCCACATCATCTCAGTACTACCTTGGGCCATTGCCCTATATTATGATTATGCACTGGATCGGGCCACAACCGTTTGTTTCTTACTCTTCCATGAGACTAGTGAGCTGCCAACAAACACAATGAAGCCTGAAGTAGACTTCCTATTATTAGGACACCCAGCATAATCTGCATCTACACACCCTGTAACTGAGAGAGACGTATCTCTTCTAAACAGAAGACCTGCACCTGGAGATGACTTCAGATATCTCAGGATCATGAAAACTGCATCCATGTGCACCTGCCTGGGTTGCTCCATGATCTGACTTACTCTACTCACAATAAAAGATACATGCCTGGTAATAGTAACATACAATAATTTTCCTACCAGCCCTCTATAACGTTTCTTGTCCACCTCCTCAGATCTATCATCATAAAGCTTCGCATTAGGTCCCATCGGGGTAGTAGCTGGTCTACATCCTGTCATGCATGTCTCAGATAGAAGATCAATGACGTACTTCCTTTGTGTCATAACCATACCCTGCTGATTTCGTGCAAATTCTAGTCCAAGGAAGTAAAGAAGCGTACCGAGGTCCTTGGTAACAAACTGCTGTCAAAGGAAATCCTTAGTTGCTTGAATGCCCTGTTCATCGCAGCCAGCAATAACAATGTCATCAACATAAACCAAGATGACTACAATACCTCCCTGGTGTCGCTTTACAAAAAGACTATGGTCTGCAGTAGATTTGACAAATCCCTTTTGTTCAATCAATTCTGAGAGCTTCTGAAACCAAGCCCTCGAATTCTACTTAAGGCCATATATAGCCTTATGAAGACGACACACCATACTGGACTCCCCCTCAACAACAAGCCCAGGTGGCTGTTGCATGTAAACCTCTTCCTGTAAATCACCATACAAGAAAGCATTCTTCACATCCTATTGGAATAGTGGCCAATCACGTACCACAATAACAACAATAAGAATCTGCATGGTAGAGTGACGCACTACTGGAGAAAACGTGTCCTGATAGTCCACCCCATATGTTTGGGTGAACCCACGAGCAACCAGCCTGGCCTTGTATCTATCAACTGTACCATCAACCCGATGCTTCACAGTAAATACCCACTTGGTTCCAACAATAGACGCACCTGGTGGAGCATGAACTACACTTTACGTACCTCGTGACTGTAAAGCCGCCATCTCCTCCTCCATAGCTAAATGCCACTGACTCCACTGCAATGCCTCCTGATATGACCGTAGTATCTCTATAGCCGACAATCCCACAACAAAGTGTTGAAAATCCTTGGAAAGACGTTCCAAGGAAACATGAGAACCCAAAGGGTGCATAGTGCATGCTCGCTTTTGCCGCCTAAGTGCAATAGGCATATCCAGATCCTCAGTAGGAGTAGTAGAGACAGTATCTGCACCTTGCACCTCAGTATGTACATGCAAATCACCCATGCCATTAGAAGAACTCAAATGCACAGTACATACCTTGGGCGTGCTGGATGATGGAGGAGGCGCATGAGCACGGGGCCTTCACTGGTAGACCTGCGGAAAGAAACTAGGAGACATGGGTGGAGGAGGAGATGGTAGTGGTGGTGGTGGAGTAGAACATGGTAGTGGTTGAGGAAGAGGCATATAGGTCTCTTCTCCATCCTCTAAAGGAGTAAGCCTGTCACCTCTGGGAGAAAAATACTTAATGGACTCAAAGAAGGTGACATCAGCACTGACATAGTACATTCGTCGAACAGGGTCAAAACGACGATATCCCTTTTGGGTTTTGGAATACCCAACAAAGACACATTTGACAGCTCTGGGAGAGAGCTTGTCAAGAGTTGGAGAGAGTTGATGAACAAATGCAACCGAACCGAAGACACGAGGTGCAAGCGAGAAAAGATCCGTCTCGGAAAACACAATCAAGAACGACATCTTCTCCCTTAACACCGAAGAGAGCATACGATTTACCAGATAACAAGCAGTTAGAACCGCATCTCCCCAATAGGAATGGGGAGCACAACTCTGAATCAATAGGGTTCTGGTAACATCCAAAAGATGGCGGTGTTTCCTTTCAGCTACCCCATTCTGTTGTGAGGTATACGCACAAGATGTCTGATGCACAATAACATGAGACTTCAGAAATTGAGAGAGCTGAGTACTGCAAAATTCTAGAGCATTATAAGAATCAAGGTTCAGGAAAGCGGTATGCGTATGCGTTCGAACAAGTCACTGAATAGCGCTTAAGCGGTATGCAGGGCATATGCGGGGTATATGCGATTCTACGCGGTTTCCTAATTTTTTATTTAAAAATAAATAAATATATACAAAAGTGACTACAACAGAACTAAATTTATGTATAATTGTGGTCCAACAAAAGATCTAAGAAAAATAACCTTCATATAGTTCAAAATAATCTCTATCAATCAAATATCAATACTTCATTAGAACGGTTAGCACACAAAATAATTGACAACAATCAACAAAATAAAAAAGTTAGCGCACAAAATACCTCTATTATTGAATATAATGTCATTTATCTATGTCGTTATATTTATAATTGATCCTCCATCAAAAGTACCTAACTTTACATATAATATATTACATTCATAATAACTATTAGTTGACTAAATTAGTTTCCTAAATTATTAGTATATTATTCTTTTTCTTCCGTGCGTGTTTACTCCAATGTCACAGTACAACTACTTTGACAATGGATATAAATGGTCATGGAATGCTTGGTTGGCAACTTGGCATACATGCAAAAGTAAGGAAAACATGGCACAACTAACACAACAAAACATGCCACAAATTAAAAAAATAAAAAATAAATAAATAATGGGTATGCGGTCGCACAGACCGCATATGCGGCCGCATAGCCCGCATATGCGACCCGCATAAACGCACAAGGGACATAGTGCGGAGGTTCAGGAAAGCGGCGCGCTGAGGGCACCGCATACGCATAAGCGGCCACAGGGACCGCTTTCGTGAACACTGATAATAATGTATGTACTTGACTCTGGCAGAAAAAAATGTTCTTTATTTCATTAATAAAAGATTGAATAACATGACCAACATCAGACTTGTTCTTAAGAAGGAAAACCCGCAACAACCTAGAAAACTCATTGACAGCAACAAGATAAAATCTGTCCTTGAAGACCGTGGACACGACTAGAACCCCAAATATCAAAATGGAGCAACTCAAATAGACTATGACTACTTGGACCCTGACGACTCGAAATGGGACCGATGATGCTTCCCAAGCTGGCAGACCTCGCACTGAAAAGTGGAGCGGGGAGAAATCCGAGGAAGAACATGGACCACCTTTTGCAGAGGAAGATGACCAAATCGCAGATGCCACATGTATGGAGAAACATACCCAGTGCTCAGAGAAGAAGAGGTGCCAACGTACGGAGACCGCATGTCACGACCCGTCCCGCTAACCAGGACGTGCCGCGACAGAGATTCTTTCTTCTTCTTTTACTTCAAGTAAACATGTGGCAATCTCAAAAAAACATAACATCTTTATATTTCAAGTTCACAACACCAAGAAGTGTATTACACAAGTTCTATCTATTACAACTTCTCACAAAATACACAGACATTACAAAAACAACGAAAAACAAAAGCCACCTCCTCCTAGTGTATAGGCGGTCCTTTCCCTTGCTAGTCGTGATTCTGCTGATCTGTACATAATTATAATATAAAGGGATGAGTTTAAACCCAATTATGAGCTTAGACCCAGTGAAAGGATCTCAAGTTTTTTACATATAGCTAAAAACTGAAATATGAGCATCATGACAAGAATTTACGCTGAATACTGTGAAATAGCTTGAAAGAGACTTTATGACAGAAATTTCATATAACAACATGCTAGTTTTGCAAATGAATGCTGAAATAACTTCAAAAGCAGATAAACTGAAACATAATCATCATTATCAAGCTGTTTGTACTAATCACAACTGTGGCTAATTTATTGACTCATGAACGCTGAAACAAAGCTAAGTCATACGCGCAGACGGTCCCAAAGACCAAAAACACCCTGCATCCGGCCCAAAGCCTATATGTATACAGAATGCGGACCCAAAGTCCTCTTGATACAATATCTAATGGTTTGCCATATCTAATGGCGGTTTCAGGGTCATATCTAATGACATCACCATATCTAATGGCTAGTTCATGATTTGAATAAAAGAGCTATTGTGGTGCTTAATTTCTGATTTTGATTCTTTTCTTGTCACTAATAAACCAATACTCTTGCTAATTCAAGCTCATAACAGCTAAATCATGAACATAAAACAATCTTGACATAGCATGCATATTCTGACAACCAAAACTATTAAGAACTTGAAATCCGATTCATATTACATAGTAACTGCGCAAAACATATTTTTTTATATAAAAAGCTCAAATCTAAGTAGTGGAACTTATGTCTCGTATTCCATAAAGAACAAAATGCTTAAAAACATGTTATCATGATAAAACTTGTGAAACGACGTCTGAAATATATTCTAAAGCCCTGATTTCATATCAATTATATGGTACTTGTAATTCATGCGTAAAAACTTCAGAAAACACGATTTCATACTTGCTATTCAAATCATGCATAAAAGCTAAAGACCAGTGCTTTAAAATAGCGCTTGAGAATCCCTCACCTGGTTGTTGTCTAACTTGAGTCCAAAACACCTTCTTTAGTGAAATCCCCCTCTATAGCCGTCCTAGATTTGAGTACTACGGCTCGATGCGGACAGAACTTCGTTACGGCTTTTAAAAACGCTCTCGATCACCGACAGGGCTTCGCCGTGCTTCTCTCGTGCTCCTCCCGCAAGCTCGGCGGCCTTGCGGCTCTAAGGTGGAGTGATGGGCGTGAATGAAGTGAGGAGGACTATGGGGGGTCATGGTATTTATAGGCCTCCACCCCCTTTACATGTGTGACATGTGTCAACATGTAAGGGAGGTTCATGTGTCTCTTATCCATGTATGAAGACACATGGCATGGCACATGGCTAAATCATAAGGAAACTTGTTGCCCAAGTAAGTGACTAGTCTTATCCATGAGATAACTTGTTGCCCAAGCAAGCGGCTTCACCATGACACGTGTTAGACTTAGGATGATGACACATGGCACTATTGAGTTTTTGACACTTGTCCTGACTATGTAACGACACGTGTCCCATGATTTCTTCTCCAAGTGTCCCACTTTTGCTAATGACGCTTAATTATCACTAATGGCAGGTAATTAGCACTAATCATGCTTAATTAGTCTTAATGATGTGATCATGGCTAATGAGTATAAATCTATGCTAATGATGCTTAATTATTACTAATGACGGGTAATTAGCACTAATCATGCTTAATTAGTCTTAATGATGTGATTAAGGCTAATGAGTATAAATCTATGCTAATGACGCTTAATTATCACTAATGATGGTTAATTAGTACTAATCATGCTTAATTAGTCTTAATGATGTGATTATGGCTAATGAGTATAAATCTATAACATTATGGGCACTATATGCAATTAGTGGCTTCTACTACTTATAAGGTACAACCAAAATTCCATATTGCTAGATGTGGTACTATGTTTTAATGTGCTACACAATTTAGAGAACCTTTTGAAGTCCATTTTTTTTTATAAAAGATGATCTCTGATCTAAACAAGTTTCAATAAAAACATTGCATTAAAGCGAATCTGTTGACTATGGTGTCCGTAACGTGTGAACACTATCAATCAATATATCCTTGAAATAACACTTGATAACATTCAACGGCATAGTGTACAAAACGCGTATTACAATTCTCCCCTACTTGAAATAAATTTCGTCCTCGAAATTTAAGTACCTTTGCTAGCTCGAAAATAAGTGGGGATATTGAGATCTCATTTCTTCCTCTCGTTCCCATGTGGCTTCTTCTATTGCGTGACTCCTCCATAAAACTTTAACTAAAGGAATCTTCTTTGTACGAAGCTCTTGTACTTTATAATCTAGAATTCCCACAGGAACCTCCTCGTATGAAAGATCTTCCTTCAATTGAATATCTTGTGGCTGTATCATATGGGTTGGATCTGGAATAAACTTCCGAAGTGTGGAGACATGAAAGACATCATGTATCCTTGCTAGTTCAGATGGAAGTTGAAGACGATATGCCACACTACCGATTCTCTCTGTGATCTCATAAGGGCCAATGTATCTAGGGCTTAGTTTACCTTTCTTCCCAAATCTGATTAGGCCTTTCCATGGAGATACTTTTAGAAACACATGGTCTCCCACTTGAAATTCTAAGTCTCTCCTTCGCTTATCTGCATAACTTTTCTGTCTGCTTTGCGCTGCATTTAAGCATCTCTTGATTTCCTCAACTTTTTCTATTGTGCTTTGTATTAGTTCAGGTTGAACCAATTTTCGTTCTCCAACCTCACTCCAACAGATAGGTGTTCTACATGGTCTTCCATACAATGCTTCATAAGGTGCCATCCCAATACTAGTATGATAGCTGTTATTGTATGCAAACTCTATAAGTGAGAGATGTTCATCCCAGCTTTCTTTAAAGCTCAGTGCACAAGCTCTAAGCATGTCTTCAAGAGTCTGGATAGTCCGTTCCGATTGACCATCTGTTTGAGGATGAAAGGCAGTACTAAATGCTAATTTTGTTCCCATGGCTTTATGTAAGCTTGGCCAAAGTTTAGAAGTAAATCGTGGATCTCTATCAGAAATAATTGACACAGGAGCCCCATGACGGCTAACTATCTCATTAACAAAGATTTTTCCCAAACGGTCTAGACTGTATGTCATGTTAATGGCTAAGAAATGTGCAGACTTAGTTAATCTATCCACTATGACCCATATTGCATTGTGACCTCGACGGGTCCTTGGAAATCCTGTAACAAAATCCATAGTGATGTGTTCCCATTTCCATTCTGGTATTGGAAGTGGCTGTAAATTCCCTGCAGGTTTCAAACGCTCCGGTTTTGTTTGTTGGCATATAGGACATCTAGAAACATACTCTGCAATTTCTCTTTTCATACCAGACCACCAATAGTAGCTTTTAAGTGTTCTATACATCTTAGTACTTCGTAGGTGCATGGTATACAAGGAATTATGTGCCTCTTCCATAATCTCAGTCTTTATATCAGATTTCTTCGGAACACACAATCTTCCTTTAAAGAATAAGACCCCTTGACCATCTATTGTATACCCGGTTTTATCTCCTCCCTTAATCTTTTCAATCATTCTAATGATTTCAGTATCATGGACTTGTGCCTCCTTAATTTTATCATATAATATGGGTCTCACTTGTAAGGATGCTAATATGGCTCCAGAGCTATTTATGGTTAACTTTGTACGTAACTCTTTCAACTGATAATATTCTCCTTTTAAGTGAGATAGCTGACTATTAGACTTTCTACTGAGAGCATCAGCTACGACATTGGCTTTCCCCGGATGATATTCTATCGAACAATCATAATCTTTGATTAGCTCTAACCATCTTCTTTGCCTTAAATTCAACTCTTTCTGAGAGAAAATATATTTCAAACTCTTGTGATCCGTAAAGATTCGACAAGTTTCTCCATATAGGTAGTGTCTCCAGATCTTTAAGGCAAATACTATAGCAGCTAACTCAAGGTCATGAGTTGGGTAATTTAACTCATGTTGTTTTAGCTGTCTAGAAGCATAATCAATCACCTTATCATTCTGCATTAAGACGCATCCCAGCCCTTGTCTTGAGGCATCGCTATAGATTACATAATTACCTTTCCCTGAAGGAAAACTAAGTATAGGTGCTGTGGTGAGACGACTCTTGAGTTCCTTAAAACTCTTCTCACATTCTTCGTCCCAACTATACTTCACATTCTTTCTAGTTAATCTTGTCAATGGTGCAACAATTCTAGAGAAGTTTTCTACAAATCTTCGATAATACCCAGCTAATCAAAGGAAACTTCGGATTTCTGATGCATTTATCGGTCGTTCCCATCTAAGAACCGCTTCTATCTTTGATGGATCCACTGTTATTCCTTCTCCAGATATGACATGGCCTAGAAATGTAACATTCTTCAACCAAAACTCACATTTATCAAACTTTGCATATAATCGGTGTTCCTTCAGAGTTTGAAGTACAACTCTCAAGTGTTCTCTATGTTCTTCCTCTGTTTTAGAATATACTAGAATATCATCAATAAATACGATCACAAACTTGTCCAGATATGGACGGAAAACCCTATTCATCAAGTCCATAAAAGCGGCTGGGGCATTTGTCAATCCAAAAGGCATTACTAGGAATTCATAATGCCCATATCTGGTTCGGAATGCAGTTTTAGGGACATCTTCTCCTCTAATCTTTAACTGATGATAGCCAGATCTCAAATCAATCTTGGAAAATACAGAGGCCCCTTGTAATTGGTCAAATAAGTCATCTATTCTGGGCAGAGGATAGTTATTGCGGACAGTCACTCTGTTTAGTCTCCGGTAATCTATACAAAGTCTCATGGACCCATCTTTCTTCTTGACAAATAGAACAGGAGCACCCCAAGGTGACATACTGGATTGTATAAATCCCTTATCTGTCAACTCCTGCAATTGAGTTTTGAGTTCTTTAAGTTCAGCTGGGGCCATTCTGTAAGGAGCTAATGCAATTGGATTGGTACCCGGAATGAGGTCAATAGTAAATTCAATTTCCCTATCAGGAGGAATTCCTGGTAGTTCATTTGGAAACACTTCCGGAAACTCCTTCACCACAGAGATATTTTCTAAACTGGCTGCTTCTGCTTTAGTATTAAACACGTAAACAATATAAGAGGAATATCCCTTTCTTATCAACTTTTGGGCTAAGAGACAGGAAATGACATGGGTAAGATATACCCTTCTTTCTCCATAGAAAGTGAATTCAACATCACCTGGTTTTCTAAAAGTGACATGCTTCAGATGACAGTCTAGAAGAGCATGATATGTACTTAAGCAATCCATTCCTATGATAGCATCAAATTCCCTTATCTCCATAGGAATCAGGTCTACTTCAATATAATTCTCTCCTATCTTAACCAAACAATTTCGGAGGACATTCCTAAGAATTTCTGGTTCTCCCTTAGGCAAAGAAATTGCTAAAGCATGCTTGAGAGTACTTGTAACTTTATCAGCATATAGGGAGAATCTTTGTGAAATAAAAGAATGACTTGCACCAGAATCAATAAGAGTATGTGCACTTTTACCAAAAATAATAGTGGTACCTGATACAACATCGTATGTAGATATGGCCTCCTCTAAGGTCATGGCAAAAGCTTTTCCCTCTCTCTGGTTTGATCTATCCTGTGTATTGTTTTTATTTTGTTCCCTTGTAGGTGGAGGACGACGTATTATAACATCACGATTTTGATTTGTTGCTGGTCTTCCCATAACCCGACGGCCTTGGACAAGTGCGGGACAATTCTGACGTATGTGGCCTATCTCGCCACATTGATAACACCCAATGGTCCCCTTGCGGCAAGTTCCCGGATGAAACTTTCCACAGTTTGTACATTGCGGAAAAGAAAGAGTTCTGTTTTCAGAAGTCCCAACTGTATATCTATTCGTTTGATTCCCATGTACTTTAGGAGCTGATCAATTATCTTGCCTTGAATTCCCAGCTATTCTTGGTTCTTTGTTCATGGTTCCTCTCCATAGGGGTCTATCTGCGAACCTTTTCTTTCCGTGATCATTACACTTTCTTCTTTCTATCACCACTCGTTCAGCCCTACGAGCAGCTTCCACCAATTTTGCATAATCTGTATATCCCGTGGCTGAAACCATTTCCTTTAGGTCAATATGCATACCATCTTCTAGACGTCTACACCTTTCTTCTTCTGTTGCAACCAGAGAAGCAGTAAACTTTGAAAGTTCGGTGAATTTCTTCTCATATTCATCAAACATATTGCTCCCCTGAGTAAGGAATAGAAATTCCCTACGTTTCTCCTCCTGATAAACCCTTGGGTAGTATTTTTCATTGAACTCTTTCTCAAAGATCTCCCATGTAATATGAGATGGGTTTGGATATTTCATTTTCACCGATGTCCACCAATCATCACCGCTATCCTTCAGAAGAAATATTGTATATTTCAACTTTTGTTCGTCTGTACAGTCCATTAGAGCAAATATTTTCTCCATATTCTTGAACCATTCTCTGGCCTTTTTTGGATCAGTGTCTCCTACAAATGGTTCTCCTCCCAGCTTCTTTACATGTTCAAAGGGCAACTGGTGCTCAAATTCATGTCTTTTAACTGAGTGGGCAGCCATGCCTCTTAGTGTTTGAGCTATCAATGTCAACGTGTCGTACAAGTTGTTATTGTTATCATTCTCGTGACTAGGGCCTTGTGTGGTCATAGGTGGCTGCTCTGCTGCCATTGTTTCCTATAAAAATAAAACCTCAGTTAGATCCTTCATAAATCCCCCAATAATGATTCTAGACATCCTCAAGACTATAACATCAATAACTAAACTATCTTCTAATACTTATAGGTCAACTCCTAATATAATTCTTGCTCAAGGTCCTAAAACCATTGCTCTGATACCACAAGTTGTCACGACCCGTCCCGCTAACCAGGACGTGCCGCGACCAAGGTTGCAGAAAGCGGTAGTCGGTACTCGGTCGGCGGGGTCACCTACTAAGGATTAGTCGGCAGTCGGGCGACTAGTCGGAATTAGTCGGTCAATAGTCGGTCAATAGTCGGTTTTGAATTTTTAATTATTTTAAATATATAAATCAGTTTTTTATACATATATTCGTATGTATATACATGTATTTGTACATTTTATATGACATCATGATGAAACAAAAGAAGTAATTGACTTTAAATATAACATTAAGCGTATTAGAATATGTTTGCTTTTAAAAAAAGTGAAAAACAAAAAAAATAAAAAAGGTTGTTGTAAAAGTCGGCCGATTAGTCGGCCGACTAGGCCGACTAGTCGGGTGGACCGACTAAGGGCCGACTAGGCCTAGTCGAGTCGGCTACCCCCCCGACTCGACTAGTCGGGCCGACTAGTCGGCCTAGTCGGCCGACTTTTGCAAGCTTAGCCGCGACAGAGATTCTTTCTTCTTCTTTTACCTCAAGTAAACATGTGGCAATCTCAAAAAAAACATAACATCTTTATATTTCAAGTTCACAACACCAAGAAGTGTATTACACAAGTTCTATCTATTACAACTTCTCACAAAATACACAGACAGTACAAAAACAACGAAAAACAAAAGCCACCTCCTCCTAGTGTATAGGCGGTCCTTTCCCCTGCTAGTCGTGATTCTGCTGATCTGTACATAATTATAATATAAAGGGATGAGTCTAAACCCAATTATGAGCTTAGACCCATTGAAAGGATCTCAAGTTTTTTACATATAGCTAAAAACTGAAATATGAGCATCATGACAAGAATTTACGCTGAATACTGTGAAATAGCTTGAAAGAGACTTTATGACAGAAATTTCATATAACAACATGCTAGTTTTGCAAATGAATGCTGAAATAACTTCAAAAGCAGATAAACTGAAACATAATCATCATTATCAAGCTGTTTGTACTAATCACCACTGTGGCTAATTTATTAACTCATGAACGCTGAAACAAAGCTAAGTCATACGCGCAGACGGTCCCAAAGACCAAAAACACCCTGCATACGGCCCAAAGCCTATATGTATACAGAATGCGGACCCAAAGTTCTCTTGATACAATATCTAATGGTTTGCCATATCTAATGGCGGTTTCAGGGTCATATCTAATGACATCACCATATCTAATGGCTAGTTCATGATTTGTATAAAAGAGCTATTGTGGTGCTTAATTTCTGATTTTGATTCTTTTCTTGTCACTAATAAACCAATACTCTTGCTAATTCAAGCTCGTAACAGCTAAATCATGAACATAAAACAATCTTGACATAGCATGCATATTCTGACAACCAAAACTATTAAGAACTTGAAATCCGATTCATATTACATAGTAACTGCGCAAAACATATTTTTTAATATAAAAAGCTCAAATCTAAGTAGTGAAACTTATGTCTCGTATTCCATAAAGAACAAAATGCTTAAAAACATGTTATCATGATAAAACTTGTGAAACGACGTCTGAAATATATTCTAAAGCCCTGATTTCATATCAATTATATGGTACTTGTAATTCATGCGTAAAAACTTTAGAAAACACGATTTCATACTTGCTATTCAAATCATGCATAAAAGCTAAAGACCAGTGCTTTAAAATAGCGCTTGAGAATCCCTCACCTGGTTGTTGTCTAACTTGAGTCCAAAACACCTTCTTTAGTGAAATCCCCCTCTATAGCCGTCCTAGATTTGAGTACTACGGCTCGATGCGGACAGAACTTCGTTACGGCTTTTAAAAACGCTCTCGATCTTTGACAGGGCTTCGCCGTGCTTCTCTCGTGCTCCTCCCGCAAGCTCGGCGGCCTTGCGGCTCTAAGGTGGAGTGATGGGCGTGAATGAAGTGAGGAGGACTATGGGGGGTCATGGTATTTATAGGCCTCCACCCCCTTTACATGTGTGACATGTGTCAACATGTAAGGGAGGTTCATGTGTCTCTTATCCATGTATGAAGACACATGGCATGGCACATGGCTAAATCATAAGGAAACTTGTTGCCCAAGTAAGTGACTAGTCTTATCCATGAGATAACTTGTTGCCCAAGCAAGCGGCTTCACCATGACACGTGTTAGACTTAGGATGATGACACATGGCACTATTGAGTTTTTGACACTTGTCCTGACTATGTAACGACACGTGTCCCATGATTTCTTCTCCAAGTGTCCCACTTTTGCTAATGACGCTTAATTATCTCTAATGGCAGGTAATTAGCACTAATCATGCTTAATTAGTCTTAATGATGTGATCATGGCTAATGAGTATAAATCTATGCTAATGATGCTTAATTATTACTAATGACGGGTAATTAGCACTAATCATGCTTAATTAGTCTTAATGATGTGATTAAGGCTAATGAGTATAAATCTATGCTAATGACGCTTAATTATCACTAATGATGGTTAATTAGTACTAATCATGCTTAATTAGTCTTAATGATGTGATTATGGCTAATGAGTATAAATCTATAACATTATGGGCACTATATGCAATTAGTGGCTTCTACTACTTATAAGGTACAACCAAAATTCCATATTGCTAGATGTGGTACTATGTTTTAATGTGCTACACAATTTAGAGAACCTTTTGAAGTCCATTTTTTTATAAAAGATGATCTCTGATCTAAACAAGTTTCAATAAAAACATTGCATTAAAGCGAATCTGTTGACTATGGTGTCCGTAACGTGTGAACACTATCAATCAATATATCCTTGAAATAACACTTGATAACATTCAACGGCATAGTGTACAAAACGCGTATTACACCGCACGAGTCTGTAAAGGCCCCAATGCTCACAACCAGTTCCAATAACTCTGCCCAGTATGTCCTGAATCACAAGAGCAGATGGATTAAATATGGCACGACAATGTAAATCTCTGGTGATTTGACTAATTGATAATAAGTTTATAGAAAATTCAGGAGCATAGAGAACATTAGGAAGCTGCAATGTAGAAGTCAACTGCACCTCCCCCTGACCAGTGATGGGGAATGTGTACCATCTGCTATCACAACTGATCGTCCTGGCTAAACAGGACGAAAAATACTAAAGTGACCTCTGTCACCACAGAGATGATGGGATGCACCGGAATTCATGATCCATTCTGATAAGTCTGCCCCGTAGCAAAGTCTATACCTGATGTAGACGCAGATGCTGATGCAACAACCTCTGAGGATCTTGAAGGAGAAGCAGTAGATCCGGATGTGCCAGACATGATCTCTCTCAGTCGTGTTACAAACTCGTCAAATCTTTGATCAGATGCAAGTGATGGACTCCCGGCCTGTTGTGTCTGCTCTGCAACTCTAGGTGATGCAGGAAACCCATGCTTGGAATAGCAGGTTTCCTCAGAGTGGCATGTGTTGTGGCATTATGTTCACGACTGACGAGGTCAACCTTCTCCTCTGCCACGGTTGGAACTCCCCCTGCCATGATATGGTGTATGACTGCTTCTACCACGTGAAGCCGCCATAGCTGAGGAGGTCTGGGACTGCAAAGGACTACCAGAGGACATAGATAGTCTACTCAACCTACGATACACCTCCTCCATTGGAGGTATCGTAACATCAATGAGGATCTGAGCACGAGCTGCATCATACTCTAGATCCAGGGCCGCTAGAAACACTCCACTCATCACTGAATCTCTGTATGCCTTGAGCTGCTCTGGTGTAGCAGTCAAGGGTATGTATCCATGTAACTTCTCGAACATACCCTCACAGAAGTATAGAGGGTGTGAAGAGGACAACCATTTTGCTTCGATGTGAAGATATCATGTTGAAGTTGTAGTATCTTCGACTCATTCTTTGCCGGAGAGTATGTCGCTGCAAGAATGTCCCACATAGCCTTTGCAGTAGGCTGGCTCAAAATATCATTAGCTATCTCTGTGGATACTGTCCCATATAGCCATACACGAGCATACGCATCATCAGCTTCCCATGAGGCATTCATCCCAGTCTTGTCACATAGCTCCTCTGCCATGAGGATGTGCTTCTTGCCATTACACTGCATCAAACTCATGAACTGCATGGCCTACAGTTCATAGTTGGTTCCATCCATTTTGACAATGGGTGCCAGACCTTTGAAGGTACCCAGAGATGGAACTTCCACTTTGTTGTCGGTCATGATGACAACTATCTTCAAGACTGGGCTAGAGATAAGAGATATCGGCCTCTACACTGACATACAGGAAGATGGTTGTGGGTGTAGACTTATACCACAACCTCTTCCATTCCTCGAAGAGTCCTTTGGGTAGCTAGGATGTTTCTAGGGCTTCACGTTACACCCTAGGTACCCAACAAATCAGCAAGACTGCTACTCGAGGGCGATAATCGCGGCTGTAGACGGCAGTCGCACGTGGACTGGAGTGCGCGGACCCGCGTGGGTCACACAACTGCGACCGGTGGCGTGGAGGCACGCGTGAACACACACACGAGCGCTGGGCGAAGGCGACGCCCTCAGACGCGCACGCACGCTTGGCGAAGGCGGCAGACGAGCGCGGGCTGGATGCGCATGGGCTGGGCTCGGTGGCGGCGGTGGAGCCCACATGGGCTAGGCGGTGGCAGCGATGTCGGCCCAATAAAGTTAGGGTTTTGGTGGGGGCAGGATTCTAGGGCACATGCTCTGGTCTAGGATCGTCGCTCTGATACCATGTGGAATGGGAAAAGAGAAGTTGTATTCCATCTAACCCTAGAGCCCTATTATATAGGAGAAAAGCTCTATGGTAAATTACATAAACAGGACAATAGAAATAAACAATATAAGAAGAATGACTAAATAACATGAATATCGTAACACTTTCCCCTAACAATAAAATATAGACATCCAAAATGTTAGCTGGCCTCCTTACCAAAAAAATCAACTGGACGATGATGACCCCAACCTAGGGGAAAAGCAAACGTGAATCTTGTACCCACTTGGCTCCAATTTAGTTTCTTGTAACAAAATATTATTGGTCCTCATGTATGTACACATCCTCCACCATTCTATTTTCCCCTGCTTTTCCCTCTTGTTGCACTACCTCCTCAACAATTCATGGCCCATTAACCCTCCATGAACTCCATTCTTTATGATACTATTATTGATGTTGAACACCATTGTATCAGAAGCAAACTACGATCCTTCTCTCCCCTGTCAGTCGTCCCTTCCACTGATGTATCCCTTACCACACTTTCCATCCCTATCCCTCCACCGACCACAAACACCAAAAAGAAAAAGAAAAAGAAGACACACCTTTATATATGTTGTATTTGTGCTATTCGAAGGATATCGAAGAAATGTAACGCTTCTTTCACTTTTTATTTCACACATAGTATTAATGTCTCTTCCATGACCATCACCAATTTACCATCGTTAACTACCGCTAATGCTTCGGTTCCTATTGTGAACACTTCAAGGCTCAAGGTTGCATCTCCTTCTCCAATGTGGTTCCTTTGAAACCACATCTCTAATTCATGGTACTCCAGCCACATTTCCCTTTCCGAAGTTGCTACATTAGAATCACATCTCCAACTTTTAAGTAACCTTGAGCCACATATCCATCTCAGTGGATCTCCAAGCCGCATCTTAGTGATATTGGCTTATGAGTTACATGTCCATCTCCCTGGTAGCTTAGAGCAGCATATCTTCTGCCAATGTAGAGGCCTTTGAGCCCATTTTTTCTCAATAGTACTGGTCTCAAAATTGCATCTCCATCTTTGTAGTCGCGATTTCTAAGACGCTTATCCACCTCTGGTGTAGTCGTCTCCAAATTGCATTTCTATCTTTATGGTGATGGTATCTAAGTGCCATCTTTGACACTAAATTGTAGCTTCCGTGTCTCATCTTCAGTTCTAAA
The DNA here is from genome assembly GCA_037367405.1 of Ottelia alismoides. Taxonomy (NCBI): domain Eukaryota; kingdom Viridiplantae; phylum Streptophyta; class Magnoliopsida; order Alismatales; family Hydrocharitaceae; genus Ottelia; species Ottelia alismoides. The sequence continues at coordinate 60,043 of JAZKJV010001372.1, forward strand.
GTTGCAACCCTGATGCACACCTTTTGAAGTCATGATCTTCAAGCCGAATCCTGATGTTAAAGTAGCAATGTTCCACATTCTCAAGATAATATCTGCATCATATTGATTTTGAGTGGGGATGCTATTTGTATTAGCTAATTACCCTTATTAAGTTGTCTTTTATGCAATACAATTGTATGCTTTGGTTATGTCAACTAGTGTTTTCCCTCATATATCTTTATTCCTAAATTAGCTATTGTAAAAGAATATCGGGGGAATGGGCGAGTCGTCGCTTGGGGTCTCGGGACCTGGAGGGATCGTGTTGGGAACCACCCTCCGGCGACCATCCCTGAGGGGATTTGGCGACGCCGGGATGTTGGAGGAAAGGCTCTGGAGCGGCAATTTCCGATCAAAGATGGAGACCCCACGGCTGGGGTGCGTGGGGATGGGGTCGTCAAGAGCAAGGAGAGAGTGGGAAGTTGGGCCTCCTCGAGCGTCGGAGGTGCTTTAGCTGCGGGAGGATGGAGCACCTTGCGAGTAGGTGCTTGCTAAGGGAGGCGGTGTGCTATGGATGTCAAGGCGTCGGGCACATCCGCAGAGACTACCTTGGGGCATCTTCCGGTCGCCTGGGGGGTACAAGTGCTGGGGCAGTGGACATGGAGATCGAGGTGGTCTTTCCGAGGAGGATCTGGTAAAGGTGCTGGAGGTGCTGGAACTTGGCCGATCGGTTGGATGCGTCGAGGATGGGGTTCGATTGTCCGATTCGGCATTATATATCCGAGGGGTGGAATAGGTAGAGATGCGCGAGTTCTTGTCCAATGGCAGCGCAATTTTCCCTCAGTTGGTTCGGTGGCGCCGTCCCCGTCTGCACGATAGGGCGTTGATTTCTCCTCCGATATGGCACGTGGAGATTGGGGGCCTCCAGATTAGGTGCCGGAGGCTCGAAACGGTGAAGGAAGTGCTTCGGGAGTTCGGCGAGGTGGAGGCCATACTCCAATCGGGTTTGCGCCCTGGTGAAGGCGACGGTTTGGTGGCCTCATTGTCGGGGGTGGGCGGTCATATTCCCCCGGTGGAAAACTTCAAGGTCGGCAGGTCGGTGTTTCACCTTTGTCTCGCCTTGGTGGAGGGGCTCTCTGCTTCGGTAGTGGGGCGTTTGCCAGACAGATTCGGCTCGTCAGATCGGTTGGTGTCTCAGGCGGTGGTTGAAATTCCACAGAGTGCACGCGGATTGCGGGTGGGCCATGCAGCGGATTTGCTGGAGGGGGCGGCGAGGGTTTCGGCGGCAGTTTCGCATTCCGCCTTGATTGGTGACGATTCGAATCCTGCTCCGGATTTGGCGGCCGTTTTTCGCAGGCAGTGCGTGGATTTCAATGTGGAATCGGATGCGGTAATCTATCCGGATTTGGTGATTGCGTCTGGCGGACCTTGTGCTGGTTTTGGAGGACCTTGTGCTGACTTTGCTGCGGTCTCGGATCGGGTTACCTCATATCGGATCCGGATGCTGGGGTTGCCGCTGGGATCGGATCGGGCCAGGTTTTTGGGTATGTTCCGGATCCGGCCGTCTCTCGGGGATCCGACTGGGGCCCTTCGAATGCCTCGATGGGGAGTGGGGCGCGTGTCCCTGCACAGACTAAGGTTTGTTTTGGTCAGGAGGAGGTGTCTAGCGCAAGAGCATGTGGTGCAGATGGCTGCAAGGTGCAGGCTTCAGTCTCCTCGCCCGGGCGGATGTTGATGGATCTTGGTGCACCGCTGGTAAAGACAGGGGGTGGTCGTGCACTGGTGTGTGACTACGTTCTAGCTGCCCTCCCTCCGTACCCTCTGGGGGAGGGAGGATCGCTGTCGCCTCCTACCCCTTCGTATCCGGTGAGGGTGTTTGCGGTAGATGGAAGTTCCCAGGATGATGGCGTGTTGCGCAAAACTTCTGTTCCGGGTGCAGCTTCCCTGACCGTGGAGAGGAAAGGAAGAGCCCGAAGGCTGGCTTTGGGGGGAAGCGACAGGAGGGTTCGGGCTGTCCCGCTCGAGCTCCTCTCGCGTAAACACCGCAAGCCTGAAGCCATGCTTTGGTTGGAACGGGAGTTGGAGGACAAGGGAGACTCCCTCGTCTTCGTGTTGCGGCTGTTGAAGATCCCTCTTGCCCTCCTCATGGGGAGGTTCCTGGCACGGAGGGGGGCATCCCAGATCTGGTTACTGCGGAGTTGGACATTCACGTGCGGGTTGCGGAATGTCTTGGGGTATCTGTGCCCAGCAAAAACCCTCCGAGTGGATCCAAATGAAGATTGTCTCTTGAAATGTGCAGGGGTTGGGGGGTGGGGAGAAGAAGATGGTTGTGGGAGAACTCTTAAGGTCGTGGGTGCAGATGTGGCTTTACTGCAGGAGACGAAGATGGCGAGTTGGGAGCCAACTTCTTGGCGAACAGTTGGGGGCTTAATGTTGTCGGAGTTCAGGGCGGTGGCCTCGGTGGGTACTGCTAGCGGTCTAGTCCTCGCGTGGAATGAGGACATGTTTTCGGCTGTTGAGGAGTGCTTGGGGTCCAGGTCTATATCGGTCCTGCTTAAGTGCGAATCCGGGGAAGATTGTTTCCTGGTTTCTTCAGTGTATGGGGAACCCGGGGGAGTCAACAATGTGGCCATGTGGGAGGAGTTGCACACGGCTGGTGGGCGGTTCCCGGGCGCACCATGGTTGATAGGCGGGGATTTCAATGTTACTATGTTCGCTCACGACCGCCCTAGTCAAAGGGGAGGGAGGGACCCCGGGTCGGATGGTTTTGCCGATTGCGTGAGCTGTTTGGGGCTACAGGTCGTGGATGTTGGGAACAAGAAGTTCACCTAGCGTAGTTCCTCTGCGCGTTCGAGACTGTATAGATTTTTGATTTCTTATGAGATGTTGGAGAGGTTCCCTCTTGTGGTGGCTACAACTCTTCCTAGATCGCAGTCAGATCATACACCCATTTACTGGGATTCAGGTGGGGGGGTGATCCTCCGAACGATGTTCAGATTCGAGAGGTCCTGTCTTTTGGAAGACGTATTCAGGGACTTGATTTCTCAGTTTTGGGGCTCCTTAAGGATGGAGGGATCGGCAACACAGAAGCTGGTCGGGAAATTAATGCTGTTGCGCGAAAGATTGAAGACCCACAATGTAGAGATAAGGAGCAGAGCAGAGAGACGCGAGGGGGCAATGGCAAAAATTGCGAGGCTGGACGGTCTGGAGGACTCTTGTGAGTTGAGCAATGACGAAAGGATTGCGCTTACGGCTTCGCATAAGGCGGTGATCGAGGAGGACAGACGCAGAGAGATAGAGTGGAGACAACGGTCCAGGCAGAAATGGGTCAAAGAGGGGGACGCGAATACTCGCTTCTTCCATGCGGTGGCAAGTGGAAGGAGAAGGAGAAATATAATACATGAGCTCAGAACAGATGATGGTACTATTCATGGTGATAGGGAGATCGGGCGAGCATTGGTGGAATATTTTCGGGGCTTCAGTAGGCGTCTGCCATCTATAGGGGCTACCCGGTGAGGGAGAGGTTCTAAGTGTCTGACGGATGTGCAGCGGCAGCCACTCGTGGCGGAGTTTTCAAGATTGGAGGTCTGTGAAGCGGTCTTTGATCTCAATGTTGATGGTTGCCCGGGGCTGGATGGCTTCCCGATCTGTTTCTTTAGGGAGTTCTGGGGAGTGGTGGAAGAGGATGTCATGGCCATGATAAACGAGTTTTGGGGGGAGAACAGGGGGCTGGAGAAGATTAACAAAACATTGTTGTTCTTGTTGCCAAATAGTGAAGGGGCTGTCAGAGTTGGGGATTTCCGTCCCATCGCCTTGTCAAACATGATTTATCTCATACTGGCCATAGTGTTGGTAAATCGGCTTCGCAGTGTGCTGGATGACCTTGTCCTTCTACTTCAATCCACATTTATTCATGGGCGTCAGCTCCTAGATGGGGTGGTTATGGCTTCAGAGATGGCCGCCGATTGGAAGAGGAGAGGAGTCGCGGGTTTTATTTGGAAGATTGATTTCTCAAAGGCGTATGACAGTGTGTGTTGGAAATTCATTTGGGCCTCTTTGGTGCGGAGAGGCTTCCTAGATGTCTGGGTAGATTGGATGAAAAGATGCATCACTACCGCTTCGATGTTGATCTTGGTAAATGGGAAGCAGGAGGGCGGCTTCTTCCAGCCGCAGAGGGGTGTGAGGCGGGGATGTCCTCTGACCCCTCTATTATTCGTCCTGACGGTTGATGCTTTGGCGGTCATGTCCAGGGTGGCAGAGGAGGGCGGTTTTTTCAGAGGGTTCTCCAGAGAAGGCTTATCTGTTCCTATTTTGTAGTATGCGGACGATACACTTTTTTTTGTGGAGGGGGGCATTGAGGAGTGCAGAGTAGTAAAGGCGGTGCTTGTTATATTTGGTGATCTCTCGGGTTTGAGGGTGAATGCCGCCAAGTCGGCATTTGTGCCCTTTAACTTGACGACTTTGGATTCAGAGGCTTGCAGCGTGATTTTGGATACACCGGTGAAGGCTTTGCCTATTTCCTACCTAGGTCTGCCCCTTATGACGAGGAGACTGCGTCATGTCGATTGGTTGCCATTAGTTGAGAAGTTAGAGAAGAAGTTGGCGGGGTGGAAGGCTGCGCTCTTATCTAGGGGTGGTCGCCTGGTTCTGACTAAGGCTGTCCTCTCAGCCATCCCAGTTTTCTTCTTGTCCACGAGGACCTTGCCTCGGGGATCGCCATATCGCGATATATCGTCGATATATCGGCGATATATCGGTATCGACAGGTCACCGATATATCGTAGATATGGATATATCGGGTATCGACATCTCAAAATAGAACAATGGATACAGGATGTCGGCGATATGCATCGATATATCGCCGATATATCGGCGATATATCGGTATCGACATTGTATCGATATGATGTCGATATCGATATGTCCTTCCTTGCCTTGCCTGTGGGGATCCAGTCCAAGCTGGAGTCGTTGATGCGTAGGTTTTTCTAGTCGTCATCTCGGAGTGACAGGGGATTGGCTTTGGTTGATTGGTCATCGATTTCTAAGCCTACTAGAGAGAGTGGATTGGGTGTTCTGAATCTGGGAGTTATGAATAAAGCACTGCTAGCTAAGTGGGTGCTGAAGATCTGGGGGTCCGGAGGTGATCTGTGCTCCACTCTTATTCGGACGATCTACGGTGTTTCTTCCAGCCTGACGGTCCAGATAGTCGGCGAGGTGCAGGAACCACTTTTTGGAGAGGGATCTGCTCGGTCTTGCCAGATTTATCACGGGTCTTGCGGCCTGTACTTGGGGACGGTCACTTGTTTCGTTTCTGGAGGGACAACTGGACAGACGGTTGTGCTTTCTGCGATTGTTACCAGAGATTGTTTGCGTTGGCTTCAAATAAGGATGCGACTGTGGCTGAGGTGTGGGGAGATGGGTCCTGGTCTCCTACCTTTGTGACGGAGTTGTCGGATCAGAGATTGGACGAGTTTCTATGTCTGACTGGTCAGCTTTTCGGGCGCGAGGGTCCGACGATGGGTCGTGACGCTTGGGGTTGGCGGGACGGTTGTTTCTCGGTTCCGAAGTGTTGGGAAAAATGAATAACTTGTTCTATTCCGTAAGCCCTAGGCTCTCTTATATAGGAGAGAAACCTATGGGTAAATTACATAAAGAAGACAACTGAAAAATAAAATAACGAAAGGGTACAGGTACTCTATATGCGTCATATGCGTCAACACTCCCCCTCAAGATGGAGCATAGATATCAATCATGCTCAGCTTGGACGCACACTTCTGGAATGGGCCTCGAAGTAACGCCTTGGTGAATATATCAGCAGTCTGATTCTCTGATGTGACGTGAGATGTAGCAATGAACCCTTTCTGAATCATGTCACGTTTATAGTGACAGTCAACCTCAATATGCTTGGTCCCCTCATGAAAGGCTGGGTTGTTTGCAATGAACAAGGCAGCCTGATTGTCACATTCCAACATCATAGGAAGCAATATATCAAGACATAGATCTGTAAGTAAAGATTTTACCCACATCATTTCTGTGCTAGCCTGGGCCATAGCCCTGTATTCGGATTCAGCACTGGATCTAGCTACTATTGTCTGTTTCTTGCTCCTCCATGAGACTAGGGCATCTCCAACATAGACTGCAAATCCTGAGGTGGACTTCCTGTCCTTGGGGCATCCTGCATAGTCTGCATCAACACATGCTGTGATGGAGATCTCCTTTCCCTTCTTAAATAGCAAGCCTGCACCTGGAGATGATTTTAGATATCTCAGAATCATGTGTATTGCATCCATATGGGCCTGACGTGGTTGCTCCATGAACTGACTCACACGACTCACTGCAAATGATATATCAGGTCTAGTGATCGTGACATACAGTAATTTGCCTACCAGTTCTCTTTACCTTCTCTTGTCCACCTCTTCTGTGTCATCATCATAGAGCTTCATGCTGGGATCCATTGGTGTCGTAGCAGGTCGACACCCTAGCATACCTGTCTCACTCAATAGATCTGTAACATATTTCCGCTGCGACATTACTAATCCATATGGATTTCTAGCAAACTCCAGCCCCAGAAAATATCTAAGGACTCCCAAGTCCTTGGTGACAAATTCGGTTCCCAGCCTCTCTTTTGCCTGCTTAATGCCCTGCTCATCATCTCCTGTAATCAAGATATCATCAACATAAACCATGATTACAATGATACCTCTAGCCGTCTTCTGTACAAACAAGGAATGATCAGCGTTGGAGCGTTTATATCCTTCCTTCTCAAAAAGATCTGAAAGCTTCTGAAACCACGCTCTGGGGCTCTGCTTAAGGCCATAGATGGCCTTATGTAACCTGCATACCTTGGAACACTCCCCCTCAACAGCAAAACCAGGTGGCTGTTGCATATAGACTTCCTCTTGCAAGTCGCCATATAGGAATGCATTCTTCACGTCCAGCTGATAAAGCGGCCAGTCTCTAGCAACTGCAACTGATAACAGGATCCGCAGAGTGGAATGACGCACCACAGGCGAGAATGTGTCAAGGTAATCTACCCCGTATGTCTGTGTGAAGCCACGTGCAACAAGGCGTGCCTTGTACCTGTCAATGGAGCCATCTGCATTGTGCTTCACTGTAAACACCCATTTGCAGCTCACCGGGCTAACATTTGGAGGTATAGGAACCAAGCTCCAAGTTCCTCTAGACTGAAGTGCCGCCATTTCTTCTTCCATTGCTAGCTGCCTTCTAGCATCCTGCAAAGTATCATGATGATTCCGTGGAATGTCTGTAGCTGAAAGTGCCAACGCAAACGTCCTGAAGTCTCCAGATAGCCTCTCAAAAGACACGGCTGCTGATAATGGATATTTGGCACAGCTTCTCTTCGGCTTCCTTAGAGCAATTGGAACATCCAAATCATCTGTATTCTCATCATGCTCCTGCAATACATCCTGCTGAGAAATGTCGTCAGATCCATCAACATTAATATTTTCATTACATACCATAGGCGAGCTAGTTGACGGGTCAGGACCATGAGCTGGAGGAGGCCTCCGGGTGTAATGGAATGGTAGTGGTGAGACAAGCGGTGGCGGCGGTGGTGGTGGTGGCGGCGGTGGTGGTGGCGGTGGTGGTGGTGGCGGTATCTGAGGTGTTGGTGTCATGTATATGGCATCAGGGGGTATAGATGGTAGCTGCTTGTCTCCTGATGCTGAAAAATACATAACATATTCAAAAAAATGTAACATCTGCATTGATCATATACCGCCGACGCACAGGATCAAAACACTTGTACCCCTTTTGAGTTCTGGAGTACCCAACAAAGACACACTTGACAGCCCTAGGAGAGAGCTTGTCAGTACCGGGCGACAACTGATGGACGAATACAACCGACCCAAACACACGAGGAGTAAGAGTGAACAGATCCTTGTCAGGATGAATAAGTGAAAACGGAATCTGTTCATTCAAGACAGACGAAGGCATACGGTTGATTAGGTAACATGCAGTAAGAACTGCATCACCCCAGTAAGAGTAGGGAACATGACTCTGTATAAGAAGTGATCTTGTGACATCAAGAAGGTGACGGTGTTTTCTTTCAGCAATCCCATTCTGTTGAGAAGTACGAGCACAAGATGTTTGGTGAATAATTCCTTTTGAGGAGTAGTAATTGGCCAGAAGGTTGGTGCACAACTCTAAAGCATTATCACTTCTCACAAGCTTGACAGATGTGGAGAAAACATTTTGTATTTCATTCAGAAAGTGGATAATAATATTTCCTGCTTCAGATTTATTTTTCATCAGAAACACCCATGACACTCTAGAGAAATCATCCACAAATACAATATAAAACCTGTGTCCCTGATGATCGGGAACACGACTCGGACCCCAGACATCGATATGAAACAACTCAAACTTGGAGTTACTACTCCGACCTGGACGACTGGGAAAGGACGACATGTGATGCTTCCCCAACTGACACGCCTCACACTGAATAGGTGTGTGTGAGAGACCAAGCGGTAAATGACCAAAACGCAGATGCCATAATAAGGTTGATACTTCTCCAGAAGAAGATGATGAGGTTCCAGCAAAAGGAGTCTGTTTCAGTCGGTAGAGGCCTCCTTGCTCATAGCCACGACCAATCACGTTGCCCGTATGGATGTCCTGAAAAATCAAAGAAGATGGATCAAAAATCGCCCGACAATGTAGATCCTTCGTAATCTGACTAATTGACAACAAGTTCATTGAAAAATCTGGTGCATGTAGCACGTTCTTGAGCTGCATAGAAGATGTCAATCTAACCTCCCCCTGACCAGTAATGGGGGAATGAGTGCCATTGGCAATCACCACTGTCTGTCCTGGAGGGATCTGAGTGTATCCTGAAAGCAAACTCTGGTCGCCACATAGGTGATGTGTAGCGCCCGAGTCCATAATCCATGGTAAAGTATCTGATTTACTACTGTTCAGTGCAAATATACTACCTGAAGTACTGGTAGACGCAGAGGCAGAAGCAGCGGCATCAGAATGACTCTCTGCAGTCGGTGCTGGTCCAGATGGTGGAATAATGCCCCTCAGACGGGCAACAAGATCGTCGAACCGTTGATCCAAAGTAGCCGCAGATGGGGGCTCTATCTGCTCAGAAGCTCTCGCGGATGCAGGAAATCCATGCTTTGAATAGCATGTATCTTCATTGTGTCCGGCTCTGTGACAATAGGTGCATGTCGGCCTCGTGCGACCACCTCTTCCACGGGGTCCACGTCCACGGCCCTGGTGATGAAATCCACGACCTCTGTTTGCTGCCATGGCTGAATAATTCTGACTGACAGCTGTTGAAGGAACTGTAATCCGACTCAGCCTATGGAAGGCTTCCTCCATGGGCGGAATAGTCGAATCGGCCAAAATCTGTGATCGTGCCGCCTCGTACTCAAGATCAAGTGCAGCTAGAAACACGCCCACCATGGTCGCATTCCTATATGTCTTCTGCTGTTCTGGCGTGGCTGTCAGGGGCATGAAGCTATAGAGCTTTTCGAACATCCCTCTTAGTGATGTATAGAGGGAATGTAGGGGGCGACCATTCTGCTTGATGGTGAAGATATCATGCTGGAGTTGTAGAATCTTAGTCTCGTTCTTTGCCTGGGAATATGTAGCCGCCAGAATGTCCCACATATCCTTCGCTGTGGGTTGATGGAGAATGTCGTTGGCAATCTCAATTGCCAACGTGCCAGATAGCCAAACCTTGGCGTATGCGTCATCAGCCTCCCAGGAGGCATTGGTTCCAGTCTTCTCAGCAGGCTTTGGTTTGGTAAGAATGTGCTTCTTACTCGTAGACTTCATCATGCTCATGAACTGCATTGCCCACAGTTCATAGTTAGTACCATCCATCTTTACAATAGGCGCTGGACCACGGAATGCGCCAATCGATGGGATATCTGCCTTGCCTTCTGACATACTGGATACTGAAGACTGGAACGTCTGACAAAATATGTGATTTGTCTACAATGACATGGATGGGATTAGTTGCATGTGTAGACCTCAAGCAACTAACCCCATGTAGATCACGATGTGTGTGCCCTAGGACTTAGGGCTTAGCACATGTACACGCGTGCAAGAGGTACGCGCACACGCAATTGGAGATGCACAAAGATGTGCACGAGAATCTGTCCAGGCGCAGGCGATGCTCTGGCGATACACAGGAGATCAAGCAGGCGTCAGGGCTGGCTTGCGCATTGGCGCAGGAAGGCGCACTGGCGCTGCTGGGTGCTGTGGCGTGCGATCGCGCAGAGAAGCAGCACCGGCAGGAAGAAGAGGCACCGCGTGCTAGGTGCTACCGCGTGCAAACACTATCGCACAGTAGCGCACAGCGGAGGGGTGCGACAGCGTGCACGAGCGCACGTTTGCGCACAGCGCGCAGAGGCGCAAGAGCAGCGGCGATGGAGAGAGCAGCGACACTGGAGCAGCGGCGATGGAGATCTCCTTCGGCGCCGATGAGATGGAGAGAGAAGAAGAGGCCGGCGGGTGGGGTGGGCTAGGGTTAGTGTTTGGAGAACTCCGGTCTAGGACCGTCGCTCTGATACCATGTTGGGAAAAATGAATAACTTGTTCTATTCCATAAGCCCTAGGCTCTCTTATATAGGAGAGAAGCCTATGGGTAAATTACATAAAGAAGACAACTGAAAAATAAAATAACGAAAGGGTACAAGTACTCTATATGCATCATATGCGTCAACACGAAGGCGTACAGATCTTTGACTGCCCAGGCCTCTAATGTGGATTCTGTGGTCTCAGGAGATTGTAGTTTGCTCTGGTCCTGGCGGATTCCTATCAGAATTAAGGTTTTTCTCTGGCTTCTGAGGAGGGAAAGAATATTGATAGCAACGAGGAGAGCAAAGCTCTACCCCGGAGCTGTGGAAGAATGTTGTAGGTGCGGTAGCGCGGCAGAGGATGTAAACCACCTTTTCTTCGAATGCCCTAGTTCGGTTGATGTTTGGCGGAGAGCGGTAATTACGAGCCTCGATTGGAGTAGCAAGACCTGCTTTTGGGACTCGTGCAGGAGGTGGAGTGGTTCAGAGGGCGATAGACTGAAGATGTGTGCATTGTATGGTGCACCTGGTTGGGCAGAAATAGTGCATTTTTTATAGATCTAGGTTCTATCCCGAAAATGTACTTGAGCATGCTGGAGCCCTCTTGGAGTAGTGGCGTTTGTAAATATTTATTTTAGAATTATTATGTTTTTTGGATGGCCATCTAAAGGAGGCCCATCCCACCATTTCTAAAAAAAAAAGCTATTGTAAAACTATATATGAAGCATCAAATAGGAATATAGATCTCTTTTGTTTCTTATTTGTCATAAGAGGCCGTCATGCTGCATCTCCATCTCCGATGTTGCAGCCTTGAAGGACATCTCCTCCTCGGAAGTTGCTTTCTTCAAATCACATCTCAAAAGCTAAAGTAGCAATGTTTCATTTTAAGCTGGTTTATATACCATCTTGAGTTTGAGGGGGGATAGAGTTATTAGCTAATTACCATTTCTATAATTTCCTTTATGTTTCTTTGAACAAAATTCTTTTTATGTGATATAGCCTTAGTACACAGATATAACAATTATTGGCTTTCCTTATTTATCTGTTCCTATCTTAGCTATTATGAACGTCTATGAAGTATTTGCGTTATTTAAAGCATCTATAAAATACATTTTTATTTTATATTTCTTAAAAGCAACAAGGGCATTACAATACCACCAATCTAAAGCTACTGTTTTGAAACCATGATGAGAGAAAATAAAAGATTATTACTGAATGGGCCCTAAATTTCATAGATCTTTTTTTATCTTTATGAGATTACTTCCGGTCCAACACCTCGAACATCTTGCGGCATTTCCTATAGCATGGATGCAATGGGACCTGCTCTGGTTTCTTTCTAGTGGACTGGAACACTGTCTCTCTTCATGTTGCAGATGGTGGTTTTGGCGTGTTGAGGATGCAGTTTATGGATCGGACCCTTTTGATGAAGTTGGTTGCCTGACCTGCAAATTGTCCACGGTGACACATCACCTATCCTCTGCATTCTGAAGGGTATTTATGTGCTTCTGCCCAAACTTGTGGGTTCACCTGCGCTTGGTAGTGGGCGATGGGTGTTTTTTTCCTTCTGATGATTGGACTGACAGGGGCACTTTGAGGGAGTACTTCCCCCGCTTGTATGCGTTGGCGGCTGATTGAAACATGATGACCTCCAATGCTTGGGTGGTTGACTCATGATTTTCTATATATTATCCGCCTTCTCCAGGCAATGCCGTCTGGAGTTCTTGTGTCTCATGGAGGAGCATGGGCTCATTGTAGGTGCATTAGAGGGAGTGATCACTGGATTTGGAGGGATTGCGATTTGATTTCTCAGTATAACATTTTTTTTAGAATAAGTACGGGCGAGCCCCCCATACCGCGACCCCACACCTGTCGCACTGGGTGTCCTCCAGACCGAGCAACCTTCCCCTCCTCGCCTTGTCCAGCAGCCGCCCTCGCCTCATGCACCACATGAGTATTTTAACTCTAATCGGTATCTTCGCCGCCTAGACGATTTTCATATCCTGGATCAACCCCGATACCGAGGCGTTGGGAATGGTTGGGGTGGATAGTGTGGCGTGCTCCGCTTTCTGGACATCTTTTCGGGCATTGGGGACGAACTCTACAGATGACTGTTCGAAGGCTTTCGTTACTTTATGGACCATCTGGTTGGGGCGAAACAAGAAGATTTTCAGCAATTAAAGATTTTACTTTGAGAACGTTGTAGCTTACTGTACCACGCTGTACAACTACTGGTTGTCGGGCTAATGTCCGTCCAGACGATTTTCATATCATGAATCAACTCCCCGTCCAGAAAGCGGTGCACGCCACTCTAATCGGTATCTTCGCCGCCTAGACGATTCCCATCGTGATTTGGAGGGATTGCGATTTGATTTCTCTGTAAAACATGCATTCAAGTGTTGGCTATGATGCTATTTTGACCTTGAGGATTTGGCATGTGACTGCAATTTTATCCGTAGAGTGCGGGATCCCACGAAGGTCAAGATTTTTGTGTGGCTTCTAAGTTGTAGACATATGCTGACCAAGGAGCACTTGTCGAGGCTTGTCTAGGGTACAATGGTGATTGCTCCCTCTGCGGGGTCGACTTGGAGAAGGCGGAACATTTGTTTCCGTCCCGTGATCGAGTGCGGGGAATGTAGATGCCCATAACTGTTCCATGGTTGGACTTTACTGATCTCGAACATTTTTGGGGTTGCTTGGTGGTAGCCTTGTCGCTTTTGAGGCCTATTGATATTGTTTAGACCATTTGGTTGGCTTGTAATGGTGTTATTTTTGAGCATAGCGCTACTTTGAAGAGAACATGGTTCATCATCATGCTCAGACTTATCTCGAGTCTTGGCTTTTGTAATCTATTTTTATAATCATAATTAGATGGGACGAGTAGCATGAGTACTTACTACTTTTTTGCATGAAAAAATCAAACTGCGGAGGCAAACTCTAAATTCTAAAATATACAAATCGGCACGATGAGAGAATAATTGAATCTCAGCAAATATGCATATTGCATACTGGCACGATACTGGACAGGTATTTGATGTTATGTAGAATTTTCCATTTCCATGCATTTTGGAGTGTTGTGAAGGAGTAACCACTTCCAAAAGTGTTTTGGTTCTGGATGTACGATGTATGATGCTACTTGTGTTTTCTTGCAACAGCTTTTTTGTAGAGATGTTTTTTATTACCAATTGCTCTTCTCTCTTTAACCTTTTTGTTCTTGGCCAGGTTATGCAAAAATTTTGGTTATGTTACTACAGGAGATACAAGGAAATGATCAAAGAGCAACAATCCTGCAATTGGTGGACAAGTTCAAAGTTAAGGTCAAGGGGTTAGGTGAGATCTGCTCACTACTGACTTTCATAATGTTTACTGTTAACGCATATAGTAGTTTCTGTGTGTCCCTCTGTTATTTTTATTTTCAGTTGTATGCTTTATGTAATTTACCCATAGGCTACTCTCCTATATAAGAGAGCTTAGGGCTTATGGAATAAACAACTCATTCATTTTTCCCAACATGGTATCAGAGTGACGGTCCTAGACCGGAGTTCTCGAAACCCTAACCCTACCCCACCCGCCGACTCCTCGTTCTCTCTCTCTCATCGGCGCCGCCAGGGGCACACCGTACTCGCCGCTCGCTCCGCCGTCGCCTTTGCTGCCGCACCAGCACCCCCGGGTCTGCGCGAGTGCGCTGCCCTCCGCGCGCTGCCCTTCTGCGCGCCGTAGCGCTCCGCGCCATCGCTTGCGCCATCGCCTAGCGCGCGCCATCGCCTGCGCTGTGTGATCCAGCAGCGTGTGCGTGCGCATCCAAGCGCAACTGCACCTGCCTGTGCGCGCGCTCCCTGTGTCTCCTTCACGCGCGCGCTAGCGTGCACCCTGTGACTGCGCGTGCGCGCGTGATCACTGCGCGTGCGTGCGATCCCAGTTGCGTGCGCGCGTGATCCCTGTGCGCTAAGCCCTAAAGCGCACACCGTCATCTGCATGGGTTTAGTTGTTTGAGGTCTACACGTGCAACTAAACCCGTCCATGTCATTGTAGACGAATTTCGTTCTCTGTCAATCGCTCCAGTCTTCAATCTCCAGTATGTCAGAAAGCAAGGCGGATATCCCATCCATCGGCGCCTTTCGTGGTCCAACGCCTATTGTAAAGATGGATGGTACAAACTATGAACTGTGGGCAATGCAGTTCATGAGCATGATGAAATTACCGAACCGGAGCCTGCTGGGAAGACTGGAGCCAATGCCTCTTGGAAGGCTGATGACACATACGCCAAAGTTTGGCTATCTGGTACGTTGGCAATTGAGATTGCCAATGACATTCTACATCAACCCACGGCCAAGGATATGTGGGACATTCTGGCGGCTACATATTCGCAGGCGAAGAACGAGACAAAGATTCTGCAACTCCAGCATGATATATTCACTATAAAGCAGAATGGTCGCCCTTTACATTCTCTCTACACATCACTGAGAGGGATGTTCGAGAAGCTCTACAGCTTCATGCCTCTGACAGCCACGCCAGAACAACAGAAGACATATAGGAACACGACTATGGTGGGCGTGTTCCTTGCTGCACTCGATCCAGAGTATGAGGCGGCATGACCCCAGATCTTGGCCGACTCCACTATTCCTCCCATGGAGGAAGCTTTCCATAGACTGAGTCGGATCACAGCTCCTTCCACGACCACGAATCAGAATACTTCGGCCATGGCAACCAACAGGGGTCGCAGATTTCATTATCAGAGCCGTGGACGTGGACCCTGTGGAAGAGGAGGCCGCACTCGGCCAACATGTAACTACTGTCATCGCGTTGGACACAATGAAGACACATGCTACTCGAAGCATGGGTTTCCTGATCTGCACGAGTCGCTGAGCATATAGAGCCTCCATCTGCTACTACTTTGGATCAGTGGTTCGATGATCTAGTTGCCCGTCTGAGGGGCATTATTCCCCCATCTGGCCCAGCAGCTACTACTGAGAGTCAATCTGATGCTGCTGCTTCTGCCTCTGCGTCGACCAGTGCTTCAGGTAGCATACTTGCATTTACCAGTAGTACATCAGATTCATTACCGTGGATTATGGACTCGGGCGCTACACATCACTTATGTGGCGATCATAGTTTACTTACAGGATACTCTCAGATTCCTCCAGGTCGAACAATAGTCACTGCCAATGGTACACATTCCCCCATCACTGGTCAGGGAGAGATTAGATTGACATCTTCAATGCAGCTCAAGAATGTGCTACATGCACCTGACTTTTCAATGAATTTGTTGTCAATTAGTCAGATTACGAAGGATCTACATTGTCGGGCAATTTTTTATCCATCTTCTCTTATTTTTCTGGACATCCATACGGGCAACGTGATTGGTCGTGGCTATGAGCAAGGAGGCCTCTACCGCCTGAATCAGACTCCATTTGCTGGAACCTCATCCCTTCCTGCTGGACCAGTATCTCCCTTATTGTGGCATCTGCGCTTTGGGCATCTACCGCTTTAGAAGTTGCGTCGTGTGTTACCCCAGGGTCTTCCTCACACACCTATCCAATGTGAGGCTTGTCAGTTGGGAAAGCATCACAGGTCGACCTTTCCCAGTCGTCCAGATCGGAGTAGTACCTCCAAGTTCAAGTTATTTCATATTGATGTCTGGGGTCCGAGTCATGTGCCTGATCATCAGGGACACAGATTTTATATAGTTTTTGTGGATGACTTCTCTCGTGTGTCATGGGTATTTTTGATGAAAAATAAATCTGAAGCAGGCAATATTATTATCCATTTTCTGAATGAAATTCAAAATGTTTTCTCCACATCTGTGAAGTTTGTGAGAAGTGATAATGCCTTAGAACTGTGCGCTCATGTCCTTGCCACCTATTACTCCTTAAAAGGAATTATTCACCAAATATCCTGTGCTCATACCTCTCAACAAAATGGCATTGCTGAAAGGAAACATCGCCACCTACTTGATGTCATAAGATCACTTCTTATCAAGGCCCTAAATGTCGGTTTCGGTCACCATTTCAGTATCGACCAAAACAGAATTTCGATGGAATTTCGGTGGAATTTCGACCGAAATTTCGGTCATTTCGTTCATTTTTGTATTAGGACCCCCATATTTCGGTCATTTCGGTCATTTCGGTCGAATTTCGATTTCGACTGGATATCGATATTCGACAGAAATTCGACCGAATTTCGCTGAAATTTGAGGCCATGCTTCTTATACAGAGTCATGTTCCCTATTCTTACTGGGGTGATGCAGTTCTCACTGCATGTTACCTAATCAATCGTATGCCGTCCTCTGTCTTGGATGAACAGATTCCGTTTTCCCTTATCTATCACGAGAAAGATTTGTTCTCTCTTACTCCCCGTGTGTTTGGTTCAGTCACCTTTGTCCATCAGTTGTCTCCTGGTACTGACAAGCTCTCTCCTAGGGCTGTCAAATGTGTCTTCGTTGGGTACTCCAGAACTCAAAAGGGGTACAAGTATTTTGATCCTCTGCGTCGGCGGTATATGGTCAGTGCAGATGTTACATTCTTTGAATCTATAATGTATTTTTCAGCCTCAGGTGATCAGCAGCTACCTCCACTGCCTACCGTTGCCATATACATGACACCACCACCTCCAGCACCGACACCACCACCACCACCGTCATCACCACAACCACCACAAATCCCCGTCTCACCACTACCGTTCCATTATACCCGCAGGCATCCTCCCGCTCATGGTCATGACTCGTCTCCTAGCTCGCCTATGGTATGTACTGAAGATACTTCTATTGATGGATCTAATGATATTTATGAGCAGGATATGTTGCAGGGACCAGATGAGGACGCAACTGATTTAGACGTTCCTATTGCTATACGCAAATCGAAGAGGAGTTGCGTTACATATCCCTTGTCAACTTCTATGTCATTTGAGCGTCTATTTGGGGATTTCAGGAACTTTGTGGTGGCCCTGTCAGCTGTCGATATTCCACGAAACTATCAAGATGCTCTGCAGGACAGTAGATGGCGGCTAGCAATGGAGGAAGAAATGACGGCACTTCAATCTAGAGGAACTTGGAGTCTAGATCCTATACCTCCAGATGCGACCCCGTGAGTTGCAAGTGGGTGTTTACGGTGAAACACAATGCAGATGGCTCTATTGACAGATACAAGGCACGCCTTGTTGCACGTGGTTTTACACAGACATACGGGGTGGATTACCTTGATACATTCTAGCCAGTAGCCCGTCATTCCACTCTCCGGATCTTGCTGTTAGTCGCAGTTAATCGAGAGTGGCCGCTGTATCAGTTGGATGTGAAGAACGTGTTCTTATATGGAGATTTGCAGGAGGAAGTCTATATGCAACATCCACCCGGTTTTGCTGTTGAGGGGGAGTGTTCCAAGGTGTGCAGACTTTATAAGGCTATCTATGGCCTTAAGCAGAACCCAGAGCATGGTTTCAGAAGCTCTCAGACCTCTTTGAAAAACAAGGATACAAACGCTCCAATGCTGATAATTCTTTGTTTGTACAAAAGACTTCTAGAGGTATTATTGCAATTATGGTTTATGTAGATGACATCTTAATTATAGGTGATGATGAGCAAGGCATAAAGCAGACGAAAGAAAAGCTGGGGAGCGAATTTGTCACTAAGGATCTTGGAGTCCTTAGATATTTTCTGGGGTTGGAATTTGCTAGAAATCCTTATGGATTAGTAATGTCGCAGAGGAAATATGTTACAGATCTGTTGAGTGAAACATGTATGCTTGGGTGTCGGCCTGCTACGACACCAATGGATCCCAGCATGAAGCTTTATGATGATGATACAGAGGAGGTGGACAGGAGAAGATACAGAGAATTGGTAGGCAAACTTTTGTATGTCACGATCACTAGACCTGATATATCCTTTGCGGTGAGTCGTGTGAGCCAGTTCATGGAGCAACCACGCCAGGTTCATATGGATGCAATACATATGATTCTTAGATATCTCAAATCATCTCCAGGTGCAGGTTTCCTATTCAAAAAGGGAAAGGGGATTTCTATCTCAGCATGTGCGGATGCAGACTATGCAGGATGTCCCAAGGACAAGAAGTCCACCTCAGGGTTTGCAGTCTATGTTGAAGATGCTCTAGTCTCATGGAGGAGCAAGAAACAGACGGTGGTAGCTAGATCTAGTGCTGAATCCGAATATAGGTCTATGACCCAGGCTAGCACAGAGATGATGTGGGTGAAGGCTTTACTTACAAATCTATGTCTAGATGTACCACTTCCTATGAACTTGGAATGTGATAATCAGGCAGCCTTGTTCATTGCAAACAACCTAGCATTCCATGAGCGGACCAAGCATATTGAGGTTGACTGTCACTTCATACGTGACATGATTCAGAAGGGGTTCATTGCTACATCTCATGTTACCTCAGAGAATCAAACTGCTGATATATTCACCAAGGCATTACTACGAGGCCCATTCCAGAAGTGTGCGTCCAAGCTGAGCATGATTGATATCTATGCTCCATCTTGAGGGGGAGTGTTAACGCATATAGTAGTTTCTGTGTGTCCCTCTGTTATTTTTATTTTCAGTTGTATGCTTTATGTAATTTACCCATAGGCTACTCTCCTATATAAGAGAGCCTAGGGCTTATGGAATAAACAACTCATTCATTTTTCCCAACATTTACGTTCTATTTGCGTGTGTATATGAAGACATTTGCCCCCATCAGAAACACAGTTTTAATCCCCAATGACCGGAAACAAGTGCATGTCTTAAATGTGCACCTTTATGGTAAAGAGAAGTATACTGTATGAACAAAAAGCGGTCGAACAACTTTTTGTAAAAAGAAAAGAAAAGCAAGCAAGACTAATGAAATGCAATATTGTCCCTACTGATTCTTTTTGCAATTAGCTACAAACACGATTCTTGTTCAGGTGCCAAAGTCATATTCTCTCTGCACCTCACCTCTGTAAAGTGCATAGATTATGAAAGAGAGCGCTTTGAACTTCGGTACTCATCCTTTTGCCTTTTTAAAGGATTTTTAGCAGCTTATTATTTGTCTTATATACAACTTTGGCTGATGTTATTCCTTTACTCCTCATCCTTGAGGGAACAAACTCATCATGTTAAACAATACGTGTGCCGTTTCAATAGTTTCTAACGTAGCACATGTCCATAATGAAGAATGCGATAATTTATCTATATCTAGAGCCACTCGAAGAGGTAGTGCATTGCAGTCTCCATGTGTGGTTAAAAAATTGTCGTTGGGGGCTCTTGCATGACCAAAAATCTCAATCTCAATGAAATCCATATCAAGAGTTTCATGTGTTACCTAAATATTTCAATTTTGTCTATGTAAAAGACATCATAATTTTTAGCAAAATATTATTTGTCTTATATACCACCCACTCCAATAGTTTGGTAGTAGTGCAGTGTGTCTACCACCCAAAAGACCATGGTTAAAATCTCCCCTTTTGGGGGTTGCGTTAGGTAGCCGATAGCCAGCGTAAAATTAGTCGGATCTTTCATAGATTTGAACAAAAATTCTTGTAGCCAACTCTGCTTAAAGTGGGAGAAGGCCACCATTTTTTTAGAAGACATCAGAACAATCTTTCTATATTGGTAAAGTTGCACATTAAATGGAAGGTTAAAGGGTAGAAAAATCAAACTGATGGCGAGATAAAAGAGTTAAGAAAAGTCCCAAGAAAATGATCTGACTTATTTGATACAAATGTTGAGGATAATTCATTGCCGATTAGTGTAGAAAATCACTATAATTGTTCTTTGAGAAGGTGATGGGCGAACGCCCTTGATAGGCAATGGTTCAAAGAACATCAGTAAAATGTATAATTTTTAAAACAAATAAAATTTTACCAAATGTGACCTTCAATCGAAAAACTTCAACATTTAATGAAATAATTTGGCTCAAACTTGATGAAGTAATGGACTATAAACTTATAAAGTATACTAACGCCCCCAGCCGTAAAATAATAGACCGAGGGATTAGGTTGGCCCTGATCATTCTCCTTGAAAGATGGGGCTCAATAACTTCAAATCTTCTATCAATTCTTCTTACAAGGATCCATATATATATATATATATACATATGTCAAACTTATCCTGATAATCTTTTAAAAAAACTCACCAGGATATTGTTTTGACCGGTGATGTAGGATTTGCACAAGTTACTGCCATTTCGGCACTTCAAAGTTCCAGTTACTCATTTGATCTAATCATTACTCTCTGGTCTTTACACATTCATTGTTTAGGTTTAAATACAAGATAGATAATGAACCAACGTTACCAACCAATTTCTGATTCCCCCACATGGCATGCCTTAGAGTTCCATACTCTTGTTGAAAGCAAGGCCTTAAATGCAAGTTTCGGTCACCGTTTCGGTATCGACCAAAACAGAATTTCGATGGAATTTCGGTGGAATTTCGACCGAAATTTCGGTCATTTTTTTGTACTAGCACCCCCATATTTCGGCCGTTTCGGTCATTTCGGTCGAATTTCGATTTCGACTGGATATCGATATTCGATAGAAATTCGACCGAATTTCGCTGAAATTTGTGGCCATGGTTGAAAGTGCATTGGATGGGAGGGGATGAATATCTAGTTTTACAAATTCATAATATATTTGGTAAACTGCAAGATATTTACAATAGTGATATATATCAATAACTGCAAAAAAATAAGCAACCGCATATAAATATAGATTTATATAGATTCACCCTCTCAATAGGGCTATTCATAAGCTAAGCTTGGCCTATAATAGGGCTATTCATAAGCTAAGCTTGGCCTATTTAGGCAAGTACGGATCTTTTATTAGGAACAACCTCCGGAGATCAAGATAATCTGTTATACAAAGAAAAAAACCTTCACAAAGAATGGCTCTTAGCCAAGACAAAAAGGTACAAAGAATGGCTCTTAGCCAAGACAAAAAGGTACATGATTGCCTGATAAACTTTTCAATATAATACAAGTCCAATGATATGGAAAAGGCTAAAGTAAATATCTCTTGATGTAATAGAGATGAAACCGATGGATATGATGCTTGACAACGATGAGCTAGCTTGTTATGACCTCGGTGAGCTCAAATAAATTGACTTGAGGATGAGCAACTCTAGGAACAAATGAATATTCTTTGTAGCACTCCAGAAAAGTAATATATTTTACTTGGGAATTTTTGTACATAGGCTTGCTTGACATGTTTACAAGTAATTATTGTCATTTTAATATAGAAGATATTTCTTTTCTGCAACTAAACAATGGCAAACCTAATTGATTTTTGATACTATACAAAAAAAGAGGTACCGTTATATGCATCAATTTTGGAGGGAATACGCTATGGTCATCCCTTGACTGGTATATAATCATCTTGTATTGATGACCTTTAACAAGAAAGAGCTTACCAAGTGATGCAACGTGACCCCAAATTATAGGGCCACATTTATCTAATTAATTAGTAGTCAATTTTAATTACGTTTTTAGGGTCGTAATGGTCTAATTAAATAATTGAGATCGCCTGTGATCTCAACGTTTATTTCGTAGATTTTAATTATAATTATTGGTCAATTAATTAATTAGAGTCTAATTAGAGTAATTAGAGGTCAATTTGAATTTGTTAGAGTCCAATTAGGCAAGTCGGTTGTCAATTAAATTAGTTTACTATTTTTGTAAACCCCTCTCTCCTATATAAAGAGCGGGTAGTCCATTGTTTTGAGAAAGTCAATTATGAATTAGAAATTGAGATTGTTATCTCTATCCCCT
Source organism: Ottelia alismoides (assembly GCA_037367405.1). Classification (NCBI taxonomy): domain Eukaryota; kingdom Viridiplantae; phylum Streptophyta; class Magnoliopsida; order Alismatales; family Hydrocharitaceae; genus Ottelia; species Ottelia alismoides. Next base: position 82,299 of record JAZKJV010001372.1, read on the forward strand.
CTCCCTCTCTCTCTCCCTCCACGCGATCTCTGCGGTTCTCCTCCTTCAACCTCTCGCATTCCCGGCGAGTTCTCTTCTCCAAACCCCTCGTTCCGACGAGTTTTTCTTCCTCTCAACCCCTCCAATTTCTCTTCTCAACCCATCTCGTTCTTCTACCAAAAATCCACCATACCAAAAAAATATATTATTTTGTCGACGCCGATTTCAATCCGCATCATTTGGTATCAGAGCATGGATATTGAGTCGTTCCTACGATTCAACGATCCCGTTGCATATTGGCTTCTCAAGGTTGATCTCAACCGCATATCTCATAGGCCGCATGCACGTTCGCGTCAACGGAAGTACAAAAAGCGTCTTGCGGCATCCTTGAAGGTCCAAGCATGGCTGGACGCGCTAACCGACGAAGAAAACATCGCCGAAGAAGATGAATCGGCCGCTGTCCAGGAACGTCCAGATCTGAATCCGTCGTCGGAATCAAATCCGCCGGCCCCTCCGACCATCCCGGCACAACTCCAGCCTTCCCAGGTACCTCTCCAGCCATCCCCGGCCCGCGCGGCCGTCAGCCCCACCCCGACAACCCCTCCGACAGTCCCCAGGCCCCCAGCGGCTGCCCTAGCCCCGCAACCCCTTCCCGAACCCTCCCCCAGTCCCGCATCGCCTGCGGCTCCCTCCCAGCCGCTCACGCCCACCACCCGCGCCTACCTCCCTTCCCAAGCTTCCCCCCAGCGCCTTTCCCCTCCCCTCCCTCTCCCTCACGCCGCTATCTCCCAACCGCCCTCTCCCTCGTACACGCCTACTCTCCTCCCCCTCTTCCCCGCCACTTTCTCACCCTCTCCCTCTCTCGAAAACCCTCCCCTCTTCCCCGAGTTTCTTCTTCACCCGTGCCCTCAACCCCGCCGCCTTCTCCTCCTTTCTTCCCCGAGCCTCCCTGCGATCTCTCATGTCGCCGCCCCTTCTTCGACTTCGCGGCCTCCTCCCTCTGGCGCCGCCTACCCTCCAGCTGCGACCCCACGCACACGCGGCTCCGCCGACATCAGCCACACCCTCCCCGGCACTCCTCACGCCCCCGCGCGAATCCTTGCAGCCACCCTCCTCAGCGGACAGCTGCCGCGCAACCAACCTTGCCGGCACCACGCCTTCCCCGCTCCTCTACGACGTCCTCCCCGCCACCTTTTGTTGAGAAAGGAAGGAGCCCTATCGAGATTTGAGGTAGCCGAATCCCTGGAAAAATGGGATTGGAAAACAAAAGGGGAAATTTGCAAAAATAAATTCCCTAAAACCCCTATTTGCAGAAAGAACAAAGGCAAGAAAATTGAAGGGGTACGAAAATTGCAGTGGTGCCCTTCAATTGGAAAAAACTACAAACGTAATGTTGAAAATGATCGAATTGGAGGAAATTAAAGCCCAATTCAAGGACGAATTCTCCAACGTGCATCTACGTCAAGCAATTCGTCGGGAGACGAATTTTTTAAAGCGGCGGAGAGTTGATGCAGCGTGACCCCAAATTATAGGGCCACATTTATCTAATTAATTAGTAGTCAATTTTAATTACGTTTTTAGGGTCGTAATGGTCTAATTAAATAATTGAGATCGCCTGTGATCTCAACGTTTATTTCGTAGATTTTAATTGTAATTATTGGTCAATTAATTAATTAGAGTCTAATTAGAGTAATTAGAGGTCAATTTGAATTTGTTAGAGTCTAATTAGGCAAGTCGGTTGTCAATTAAATTAGTTTACTATTTTTGTAAACCCCTCTCTCCTATATAAAGAGAGGGTAGTCCAGTGTTTTGAGAAAGTCAATTATGAATTAGAAATTGAGATTGTTATCTCTATCCCCTCTCCCTCTCTCTCTCCCTCCACGCGATCTCTGCGGTTCTCCTCCTTCAACCTCTCGCATTCCCGGCGAGTTCTCTTCTCCAAACCCCTCGTTCCGACGAGTTTTTCTTCCTCTCAACCCCTCCAATTTCTCTTCTCAACCCATCTCGTTCTTCTACCAAAAATCCACCATACCAAAAAAATATATTATTTTGTCGACGCCGATTTCAATCCGCATCACCAAGCATTCAAGAATGTGACCAGTGTATAGATGATATCTGCTAATATATCGATATCTGAAGTTTCCTGGAGAAAGAGTTAGCCTTTGTCTAAACGATCATATAAAGAACATGTTGCATGTGCAAATTTAGATCAGAACCTTTCCTGTCATCCTAGTTGGTTCTCTTGGATTGACCGATCAGATTTAGATGAGCGTTTTTGATCCGGATTACCCATAAGCGCATAGAAGATGAAAAAGGAGCGTACAAGGCACATGCATGCAAGGCAAATGCTGCGTGAAAGCGCGTTGGGTACCTCTAAGCCTCGATGGTGTCGTGCAGAGCCGAAAGGTGCGAAGGCACGCTGCACACACTGTGCTCGGTGGTGCTAAGCGCCACTAGGTAACCATGGTGCTGTGCAGAAGCTGCTAGGCACATGGGAGCATGTGTCACGAGAGGGAGGGAGCACCAACAGTAGGGTTTGGGTATTAAGAGGATATAAGAGCTCTAGTCCAAGACCACTGCTTGGATTCCATATGAAAGGAAATGAATTAGCTGTCTGTTATGAATCCCTATGGCTCCATTAGAGGAGAAACTCTAGAGGGAAATACATAGGAAATTGAATAACATATAAAAGGAAATAGACCAATAACTTGATACCTGTTAATATATTTTCTATAACATAGTGTGATAATTAAATAAGATTACATTTATGCATGCACATGTGCTTTTGTTTTTGTGGAATAAATGCTTGGACTTCAGTTGATTGCATCATTGAAGCCTCTGAGTTAGGCATACAATATATTGGAGGTTATCACATGATTTTTTAAGTGTTGAGAAATGAACCAAGCCACCAACAATACTTAAGCAATCACACAAAAAAGATGATTAACGTGGAAAAACTCCATTGGTGTAGTGGCAAAAGTTCACAAGCAAAGAGAAATTACATTCAGATTAATTTAAGGACATTAATGGTGAAACCTTCTCCCAATATAAGTAGGGTCGGCTACATGGATTCTTGCTCAAATCCATATTGAAAGATTCGACTATTTTTTACACTGGTTGTCGACTACCTAACGCAACCCGTACAAGGGGGGATTTGAACCCTGGTATTTTGGGTGGTAAGCACACTGCACTACCACTCCAATGAAAATTTGAGTACATAATACAAAAAATCCTTGGAGACAAACGCTCTCCCAAGGTAGATTCTCAGATAATCTATGCCCTACACTAACGTAAGAACATATAGGATACATTTAAATGGATCTATTATCGAACCCAAAAATCCATACTGACCAAGATCTAGTTGCAAAATGTTTCAGATCCTAATGAGATTGAGTCTTCAAGGCACATCTAAAAAAATATGCACCGTGACTTGAACTCCACCTGGAAGTAGTAAATCTCTTTTAAAAACATGGCACTTACCCCTTAGAAAGACCAACCGAAATCACATGGGTTGTATGAACTTGGTTAGTTGAACTAGCTTGGTCATCACATACATAAGGTTGTCTGATGTGGCGAACATTTTCATCAGAATGTTGCATACGTGACTACTACTTTAATAAAGTTGTAGTGGATGTCGATGTGTTTTTTAATGGTGCATCTGGTCCTTTGTGAAATGTAGGGCACTCTGACCAGACAATTGTTTTCTAGTCAGGATTGTGCTCATCAAATAATCCTTTCAATCAAATTGATTCTTTGATTTCTGCAGATGCCACCATGTATTCTGCTTTCGTATTCGATACGGTCAAGGTGTACTGCAAAGTTTTCACTTTTAGAATGCATTACCAATTTCCTAAAAAAGTACTGCGCTAAATGTGTAATATTACCTTTCACTATTTTTAACCTTGAACTTTGTTGCATTGTTTTTTTAGAAAGGTTGGGATGGACCTCTATTAGAGTCCCATCCAAAAAATATATTATAAATTGTTGCATTGTTTTAAACTTGCAAATTCTTTAACTTGATGAGTCTACATACTTGACAGCAAGATTTTATTAGTTTTTGTGTGTGTCATAATAAATTATATTAAAGTCAAGGTTATACTGGTTCTATCTCATAGAAAATCTTTCATTTACGTGGTCCAGGTGATATTAATTCAGAGTTCAAAAGAGAAGAACTGGAGCATCTGATTGTACAGCTTATAACTGATCGTATACTGGTAAGATAATAATGTTATTTTGTTGCCTACGTAATTTTTGGATTGCCATTGAGACAGAAGTCAACAAGCTAGCCTTTTCCCACTTAAAATGTTAGGTCAGCTACGTAGATTTTCTGCCTCCAAGTAGTTCTAGTTTTTTTTTATGTACAACACTTAAATCTAAAAGGCTTTGTTCAACATTTCTTGGGCCTTTCTCATCCATTCTTGCAAGGTTCTTCTAACTTCCCACACTTTATAACTATGAGAACTGCATTGACACTGAGACATGGATGGTAAAACCATTAAATGGCTAGATGATACTTTAAAGGACCTATGTATTAAAAAAGGACTCTAAATTGTGTAGCTTACACTATACACGATAGACATATAGCCTTGGATACAAACACATGGTATGATGTCTTGTAATACAAAAGTGTGAAGCACGAGAAGAAAGTAATAACACATGCGTGGTCATTTAAAATTATTACATGTATAACGTTGATAGTATTAATGTACTTATCATACTTGCAAATTCTGAAATACATTATATAATTGTCTGACATTCCACCAATTTCCTGTTCTTCATTTGGGGAAGGAACAAGTGCCAGACTTCATTTTTAGCATGCTATAAGGGGCTTATTTTCTTTTCCCCTGACGGACAGGAGAAGATTCATGGAAAAAGAACATTTAAGATAAGCATGAAGATCACAGATCTTCCTGTTGCGAATCACAGAAGCACACATAAACAAGATCAATCAAGCAAGCATGAAGACGGGCGACTTTAAACGGTTCACCTGTAACTAGGCTACGTCCTAAGGCGGCGACGATCGGTTTTCACTATACGGAGAAAGAAGAAAAGTATAGAGAGTACTGAGAGACCTAACCCTAGGGCATTTATATACTATTCCCATAAAGACGGATGGATCCCTGAAACAAGCGGATCCATATATCCGAATACAAATAGAATCGTTTATAAAAAAAATATTTCGGGGGCATGGGGTATGGTACGACAAGAGGGGTTGCATACGGAGGTTCTTCAACCACGGTCAGATGGCTAGGATTCAAGGCATATCAACACTTCCATAAGTGGGGGGAATTAGCATTTTTATTTCTTAGTGTCAATTTTAGAGAATGAATTAATGGATTTTTACCCGGCAGACCCTATAAACTTTGCCAATCACCTCCATGACCTTTCAAACAACCTAATTCCCCCCTCGACTCCGTAAACTTACCAACTCTTATCCCATGAACCCTCTGGGTAATATGTTTTAAGCTCGTGGGGGTTCTTGAGGTAATTTACAAGGTTGATGGGGTAATTACATTGTGCAAAAGGTCGTAGAGGCATTTTAAAACGTTTATAGGGTCTGTTGGGTAAAAATCCCATGAATTAAAGAATATAAATGAAAAAGAATTGAGTTAAAATAATCATTTTTGTATATAAATAGATAAGCACAAGTTCAGTGATTTTCAATGTTTCTTTATTCGCAAATTTAACCCTAATTTCTTGCTCAATTAGAGAAGTTAATTAATGAATTTAGGGGTTTCTTTTAGTGAATTAATACGAGAATTTTGCTAAGATCTTTGTATTGAGTAGATGAATCATGGATTCATCACTTACTGACGTGGGTTTTTGATTTGCATGAAATCAAAGATGAGGTTTTTGCTTTTATCCCGGACAGTTGCTCAGACCCGGATGTCTTTCATGTATTCTTTTTCGAGGAATTCTGGGATTTGGTCTCTGCAGAGTTGCTGGGTATGATTGCGGAGTTCATGATTGGGAACTGTGATTGTGATCGGTTGAATCAATTGTTCATTTTTTACTGCCAACGACCATGGTCACCACGAGGATCGAAGATTACAAGCCCATTGTCCCTTCGAATGTGGTTTACAATGATCGTGGTCAAAGGCTTGGTGAATCGGTTGAGAAGGGTTCTCGGTAGGATTATTGCACCCGTTCAGAGTGCTTTTCTGCATGGTGGGCAATTGATAGATAGTGTTATTATTGTTTTTGAGGTTGTGGCAGACTAGAAAAGAAGGAAGGCGAGAGCAGTCTTGTGGAAGGTGGATTTTTCCAAGGCTTATTATAGTATTGACTGGTGTTTTCTTTGGTCCTCTTTACATAGGAGGGGCTTCCTTGATGTCTGGATTTCATGGATGAAAAGGTGTGTCATGACCACTTCATGTGTTATCCTGGTGAATGGTCAACCTAGGGGTGGCTACTTCCAACCGCAACGAGGGGTTCGTCAAGGTTGACCACTGGATTCTCTTTTGTTTGTCCTTGTGGCGGATGCTTTGTCAGTTATGATGGACCGCGCGATGTTTGGCGATTATTGTATCGGTTACTTGAAGGGACATATATTCATACCTATCCTTCAATATCTGGATGCCACTATTCTCTTTGCAAAATGTGGGTCTGAGAGCTATAAGGGCATGCCTGTCATTTTGTATCTTTTTGGTGTCGTTTCTGGCCCGACGCTTAACAGATGCAAGTAGGAGTTTGTATATTTTGGCCTGACTGAAGGGGAAGTTGATTCTTATGCGACGTAGTTGAGATTGTCGCGTGTTGGCTTACCAATACGTTATCTAGGGTTGCCTTTGATGGGGGAGGATGGGCCAGGCAGAGTGGCTACTGGTGATTGAGAAATTGGAGAAGAGGCTAGTTGGCTCAGTGTGTTTATTAAGGGGCGACAAGATGGTGCTGTTGAAAGTGGTTCTATTGGCAAATTCCTATTTTCTTCCTTTCTTTTAGACTTATCATGATGGGTGTCAGGAAGAAACTTGAAAGCATTATGAGTCCCTTCTTTTGGTCATCCACGAGAAAGGCCCATGGTGTTGCATTGGTGGACTGGAAGACAATTTCTCTTTCAAAGTAGGGGCGTCTAGGGGTTAGAAGCTTGGAGGAAATGAACTGGGCATTGTTGGGTTAGTGGATCGTTAGCATTTCGGGTTAGTATAAGAGTCTGACGTGCACAATGATCTGTAAGGTTTATTGAATCGGCTCTACTTTACCAAGCTCGAGGGAGCTTGGTCATGCATCGTCGTTATTTTGGAGAGGGATGTGCGGTGTGATGCAGGAGGTTTGACAATTTTTGTGACCTCTGATGGGGGTTGAAGGAGGTTTTCATTTGTGGCTTGATGACTAGTCTGAAGGTGGGGTCCTTGGAGTGAGGTTCCTGAGGACATTAACAAGTGAATCAAGTGATCCTGCTTGTACGGTAGTTGACGTATGGGATGGTACCTCTTTTTTTTACCACATTTTCTGTCTAAGATCTCTGATCAACGATTGGGACAGTTCTTGGAACTGCTGGAGGTTCTTGAAGGAGTGGAGGGTCCTACGGAGGGGAGTGATTGTTGTTCTTTGGTGGATGTCGAGTTCTGTGTTTTAATGTTTTATTCAACCTTAATGGGACCAGTTCCTTTGACCCTGGAGGATGTGTGATGGACTGTAAAGTATTTAGAACTGGAAGATTCCCATGCAAGTTAGATGTTTATGTGGTTGTTTAGGTGGGGACGATTGATGACTGGGGTTAGACTCACTCGCTTCTTTGATAATGCTAATCTTTAATGTACCCAGTGTTCAATTAATGTCGAAGATGCGGACCACCTGTTCTTATAGAATCTCTTGATAATTTGGGCAAGTTTTGAAAGCAATTTGATTGCAACGGATGGTTTTGCAAACTTCTGGGAGTCCATTGGGATGAGGGTGCAGAGTATTGAGGATGAGAGATCCAGATGTGTGGCTATGGTATGGGCCATTTGGCTGGCCAGAAATGGGGTGGTCTTTTGCCAAGACTGATTTTATGGTGAAAATGTAATTATGCGTGCTCAAACACTAGCAGAGGGTTGGGTCATGTAATGTTTCTCGTATTTTTTTCCGGCTTTTACTATTCTTGTACCTCAAACTTGTGAATTAATAGTGAAGTTTTTGGGCACACACCTATACGGTGGACACCTTTTTTCTTTCAAAAAAAAGGAAAAAAGATAAAGTGCGTGAAATAAATTATGATATGTTGTGGCATATAATAAAGTTATATATTGAACTTACTCGGCAGTATAGTTCTTATTGCTACAATAGGTATAGCTGCAGTTAACTTCTAGTTATTCTCTTTTATAACCTGTTATTTATAAATTGATTGTATATCATTATGGTAAGTTGTCTCACAGGCTATCTTTTATCTGAAGAGATGTGCTCTCACTAAGATTAGACGTTACATAATCAGTCTCAATATTATATGGAGAAGCTTGGTTAATGCAAGCATGTTTACCAAACTTTTCCCAGCATTTATTACACTAATTGGATGCTTGTAGCACATACATTGTTTACTAGATTGACAAGGACCACTACAACCATCTTAGCCACCTCCTCGAACATACAAGTGGCCACCACAACGTAAATGGTCATAGCCTCAGCTGAGGCAGTAAGAGCAGTAATACTATAAAGACGGTAAAAGGCTGAGCAGTCCGCACAATACTAACGCCAATCTTCAAAAATGGTCTTCACATTGCAAATGGATTCATACATTAAAATTTGATTTCTCGTGGCATGATATCGAGGACTAAGAGTGTCAGGGATCATGTATATTTGTCGCTGGCCATTGGGTAGTTTTTTTGTTACAACATGAAGGTTCGAAGATATCCCTCTTTCATGTAAGAAGATGTGGATAGAGAAAGTTTCTAAAGTTCTATTTTCTGTTTAACAAATTAACTAGTAGTCGTTGATCCTCATGAAGACCCAGCACATTTCATGGCAGAGTGGCATTCTCTCAATATAAGATGAGTGACTACTACAACAGGGTAGGGGATATCCTTGTCGGAGGTCACCCCTTTTCTGCTTTCTCAAATTGTCTGCGGTGAACTGAATGTGTCCGTTCTGTTGGTCCAGTGGTCTTTCACGCTCTTTAAGGAATGCCATTGTTTGTACTGGGTACTGAAGAATCGTAGATCGAGATTCTTTATGCAATTTGAAGGATTTGGATATTTGATTCGAAAATCTGAAATACTAGGTATAAGAACATCGTGGATATTACCCTGAACTATGGGGAAAATGCAACTTAAATCTGGTAGACCGGGCAAATGCTAAGAGAGACGGTTTTTCTTGAGTTTTTTTGAGACATCCATATTTAGCATTTTATTTTGGTGTTTTGATGAGCAACCTGATAATCCAACTTTTGAGATATGTGGTAAATTAGGATCATGCACCAAAGTTATGGATGATCAGCTTCCTGATCGAGACAAAACACCTCAAAATCCATGTATCATTCATTTTAAAAAATATCAAGGCTAGTTGTTTTCTCATGCTTCCAGCCGCATGTTTTTTTAGATAAAATGAATGACCAATGCAGCACTCACGATGTAGTTTGCAATGCCACATGGCAGGCTTTGAAGGCATGGCTGCGATGTGTGCATGTGTCACACCTTCTCATTAGTTACAGAGCCTTTCAATTAACCTACTGGCACCTCCTAATGGTATGCAAGACATGAGTGTAAGACTTACTTTCTTTAAGCTTTGATTGGTAGAAGATACGGGGAAAGACTTTGGAAATAAAGATCTATTTTAGAGTATGCTAGGTCCAGTAAGAGTGTAGTTGCTTAATCTTAAGTGGGTGATACACCCATTTGTCCGTTCTCCATCTAAAAATGTTAACTACCTGTCCTTCATTACAAATACCCTACAATGACTGTATCCTTAATTCAACTATCCCATAATTCACAGCTTATCCGTTTTGTCCGAAAACAACCCTGAACACATAATAAGAAAATTTGAAGCCTATCTCTTACTCATCTCTCAACTATAAATCCAACGAATGAAACACAAACTCCAAATAATTCCTACTTCATCCTCAATACCTGAACTTATCCTTCATTCCTTATCCCAAATTGGAAGGAAAAAAATTAAGTTTTTCTATTGGTTGGAAGTGGAGAGAATGGTCTGAAGGTCTATTTCATTTTTGAAATAGATCCAAGATGTTGGGTTATTTTTAGGACAGTTATTGAAATTCGGGAAAAGCCATGAGACAGTTGATGGCACATTTGTTCAGTTTTCATTTCTAATCAATTGACCAATTTACTTTAATACGAAGGAAAAATAAGAATAACCATCCCAATTTGCAATGATCATATTTTAGGACCAATTTTATGAAAATTATTAAGTGATAATAACTGTGAAAAATATTCAAATGATGGGATTATGCATTTTGCCTAGGACAAGCGTTTCTTCACCTTGCTTCCCATTCCCTTTCTTTCTCTATGCTATCGACCCATGAAAAACACCTCAGTTCAGTCATGTCCAATGAGTTCTAACAAACCTTGACAAGATATTGGCAGTGCATCTGAAAATGCATTGGGCATCATCTGGGCCATTGAGGGGGGGTCAGAATCTACTATAGCACGGTAGCCAACTTGTTTGACCTATATGGTGTCCTACCCACCAGATATGCTTCGTTTGCTCTTTTGACATCTTTCCTGCATGTTGGCCAAAAACTATATTCTATTTGCATGACAGTGCACCTAACTTGAGAATGTTTTACAACAAGTAGTCGGGGACCAATCTTTTTCTTGATGTGGATTGCGAGAATGGGATCATGTATTTCATAACAAATGCACCCACAAAATGAACATTGTTGTTTTGTATGTACTGGTTAAGCTTCGCTTCCATCAGGCACACACCTATTTGGTGGAAGTCCTTACTTCAAAAAAAAGCCTGGCTTCCATCATCCCATGCCCATTTACATGAATAGTTAAATTGCATATTGGTTGTCATATAATTTTAGGAAGATGATCAGTCTTTTCTTTCGGTTATTATACTTTTACATTGTGTTAATTACTTATTTTTGTAGCCGACCCCATTTTTGTGAGAAAAGGCTTGGCTTTGGATAGCTCAATATTATCGTTTTGCTTTTGCAATTCAATTGCTTATTCTCTCTCTCTCTCATATGCAGAAAGAAGAATTTCAGCATACAGCCTACGCTACGAATGCATATGTGGCACTTGGACCCCTTTATAAGCAGGTTGTGCAAGGTAATTATGTGCAATTTTACATAGGAAACTCCATGGACTTAGAGTTCTGATTTATTTGTTTTTCGATCTTCTTCCTTCAGGCATTGACGTAGGATTTTACCATTTCCTTTTGTCAATATGCCTTAGTGCCTCAACATTGTTGTGGATTATGAATACCAGTTTATGGCTTAATTTATTTTTACCGTAATGCTTGCAGTTTGCTTCAAATATACCAAGATGCATCGTGATTTCGCAGCATAAAATTACTGCATAATGAGTTCATGGACCTCTATTAGTAACTAAGAGTGTCATTTATTTTTCATGTATAGGTAAAATGACAGTGTAAACATTTTTTCCAATATCATGTTGTTGAGGAAAACAATACCAATAATAACTTTACATACATGTATTATAATAATTCAAAAAAGTTGACATAGACTCAAAGAATAAGCTGAAATTTGAAAATAGTTAGAAAATTGACACCATAGCTGTAGAACTTCACCAGGCCGACTTGTGCTTAAATGAGAGAATGTTCTTTACAAACATAGGTTTTATATTCCTTTACACCTTAATTTCGTGTCCTTGGATGCTTAATCATTCCCCCTGTGAACAAAGAACCATATTTTGTTACTGTAGTTTGGATAGGTGTCTTGAAATTTCATTGAAGACTGCCAAATCCTTCATCTGTGAGCAAAAAGGTGAAATTTTCTTGATCCTGACTGTAAATGCAGCTGAAAATCATATGATCACCTTTATTGGCAGAAAGGAAAACTCTCTTATGAGCATGGTAACATACAATCTCATTGTATACAGGAAAACGTAATATTATTCTTGAGCTTCCCAGAAGCAAACTTGTCTGCCATAGAACCGGTATGCCGAGCTTTAAGAACAGTATCGAAATGAAGCTTGATGAATTGCGAAAGGAACTGTCTTCAAGTCAGGATGGGATATTCCCTCACGCTGTCCTTTCTGCACAGCAGATCAGCCTGTTAAGTTCTCAGAAACCTACTTCAGTCGAGGAGGTAATTAATCCCACCTTCCCATTGTAATCCGGGCTTTATGTGAGAGGTGGCTCTAGTGCATCTCATGTATACAGATGTGAACTTTGTTTGTTTATTTTGCAGTTGGAAAGATTTATTGGCAAGTTAAAGACGGAGAAATATGGCAGTCAGATAATTGACTTGATTCGACGACTCGTGAAATCGGAATCCTCTGAGGGTGAGGTTCGAGATGATGGTGGAAGTGTGGAACATCCGAGATCCAAGAGGCAGAGGGTAAGCAAAGTTCCCGTCGTCATTGAGAGCAGCGGGGACGAAGGTTGACTGGTCAGTTGCTCCACACCAAAGATTTTGCAAATGGTAAATGAGCGATGGCCACGAGATGGTACTAGGAGCACAGTGAGTTCGATCACATGCCTTTTATCTGGCTATTGCAATGCACGGTGATGAACCTTATCCTGGTGCAACAAATGAAACTTTTAAAGCTGACAAATGCGTATTTATGCTGTACTCGAACTCGCATATATGTATAGTCAGCATTGTTAGTGTTGGGGGTTTTTGTGGCTTATTTTGATAATGGGAAAAAAGTGGTCTGATACAAAGCCTGCCTTAAGCAAATGTTATTCTACACATGATAAATTAGTTTCGTGGACATGCATTTGTGGCACAATGCCTCCTTTTCTATGGCTTCCTTCAGAAACTTCTCTATTTATTCCTAGCTCTTGTGTGGTATGCATCATGCCCTTAAACCTGATTGCCATGGAGATCAAATTATTAACAGAATAACATGATATTTTATTGTCATTAATCATTGTTGTAAAGTCGATCGACTAGGCCGATTAGTCGGTCCGACTAGTCGAGTCGGGGAGTAGCCGACTCGACTAGGCCTAGTCGGTCAACCCGACTAATCGGGCCGACTACTCCGTCGACTTCTACATAGATATTTTTTATTTTTTTAGTTTTTGGATTTTTTAAAGGCAAACTTATTCTAATATGCTTAATGTTGTATTTAAAGATAATTACTTCTTTTATTTCATTATGATAGTATAGAAAATGTATAAATCAATGTATATATAAGAATATGTGTATAAGAATTGATTTATATATTTAAAATAATTAAAAATATCAAAATCGACTAAATCTTGTCGTTAATGACCCAGCTGCCGATTAATTCTTAGTCAGTGACCCAGCTGTTGACTGAGGACCGACTACCGCTTTCTTTAATCTTGTCGTTTATGTATGGATTGTAACCTATGAGTAGCACATGTAATACATCGATCAATCCCAATGAATTCTAGTTATTTCGCGTAGTAGATAATAGCCTTTATTTTATATTTGTGTATATAATACATTTTCTTTTATAATCGAACTTGTAGTTCATTATAGTTTCTCTTCTTGGCTGCATATTTTACTAAGACATCGATGTTTCAACATATGATAATGTGATATGCCGATTCAGAACTCTGAATTACTTCTCTTCTTAGGGAACAGGTGTGATATTTATTAATGGAAGGACATTGGAAACCTTACTTTCTGGTAGATAATTGATCTTTAGAGTCAGTTTTATGATTTCCAGTGATGCCAGTTGGAAATTTTATTTTCTTGTCAAAAGAATACTGAAATCGACATTTGAGAGCATTGTCTATTTGACGTTGGACGTATATGTAGGATTGAGCATTGGGTCGGGCCAGCCCGACCCGGCCCGTAACCCGGCCCTATATGCCCGGCCCGAACCGGCACCCGTTTATTGTCGGGTCGGGCTTGGGGTCAAAAACACCGCCCATTCTTAAAACGGGCCGGGCTCGGGTTGCGTATAACCCGACCCGAGGCTCGACCCGGCAGCTCGACCCGCCGTGCCTTAACGGGCCAGCCCGACCCAACTCCCCCCCAGCCCCCTCACCCCAACCCGCCTGACTTGACTCCCCCTGGCCCTCCCCCCAACCTGCCCGACCCGACCCCCTCGGATGGACGCCCCCAAGTCCCAACCGAACCCAAAACCCTATTCAGTACTCATTATACCCTTTCCCTTCCCCGTCGCTCACCCCGGCCCCAGGTCCCCAACCTCCCAAGTCCCCACCGCTGCACGACCCACACTGCGGCACCGCCCCTCGCCGCCTTCGGGCGCCGCCGCGCCGCCCTAGCTCGCCCCCTCCCAGAATCGCAGGCTCCCAGTTCCAAGGGCTGAACCGCCCCTTCCCCCCTTCCCAGCCCCGCCTGGTGCCCCCTTCCCAACCCTCGTTCCCACCTTCCAGCCGGCTGCCCACCCCATCGCCCCACCGGCCGGCCAGCGCCCCAGAAGGGCCAGATCGGTAATACCCTGCTTCGACTCCACGTGTTGGGCCGACCTGACCCGAACCCGGCCCGCTTAACTTCGGGCCGGGTTCGGGTTCGGGCTGACCCGGCAAAAAATTAACGGGCTGTGGCCCGGCCCAAAACCCAACTACATTAGCGGGCTCGGATTCGGGCTAAGGTCCGACCCGACCCGCCCGACCCGCCCGACCCGATGCTTAACCCTACGTATATGCATGTATCACCTAGCCTTTTGATTTACATGTGAATGGTCGATGATTTTTATGTAAATATAAACATGTGTTACCTTACAAAGTCATCGAAAGCGTGATTCTTTTTGTATGATCACTTTGGACTTGTTGAACGCACCTACCCTGTAGCTTTCCAAGAGGCTGTTTCCACAGATGTAGCGTCGAAGGTCCTCTTGGTAGCTCAGTCTATATCATAAGATCAACCAAGATGTTTAGAAGCTTCGACCCGAATAAATCTAGTTGGGTCGATAGTCGGTTGGCTTTTTTTTCAGCGAATTATGATTCTTTTTTTTGGAGAATATGAACTAAGAGTAAGATAGATCTGATTGGAATTCAATTATTACTTTTATTTTGTCTCGATAATATTGAACACGTTGACATCTATATTAAAATGTAAGATTATATTTATAAAGAATGGATTTTTATTTAATATATCAAAAATAGAAAAACCTATAAAGTTTGATTTATTCATTCGATTTTTGATTAATTCTGAGTCAGTATGATTTAATACTGATCTACTTTTGCAACCTTGATTTGTATAACTAGCACAAGGAGAGTACATGCCAAGGAAAAAAAGTATCCATCCACGCTTTTTTTGGTACATCCAACACCCATATTTGTAAATTCATGATCAATGTTGTAAGTGCACACTTATATAGAGCTTCCCAACTTAGAGCAAAGTTAATTTACCCATGCAAATATAGTGAAAGATAACATATATGATAAAAAAGCTAAGTTAATTTACCTAATCATTTCGTCTTAGTTGAGCTTCCCAACTTAATATTAGTATGACTCTTTAGAGCTCCTGGAAATCATACAAGGTTCGCAGGATATCAAAGGAAGCTCGACGTTCGATCAAATAAGGAGGGTAGTCTAATCCTTTACTAAGCTAGGTACATGAAGAATGCATGCATTGCTCGTACTGGAAATAAGAACCATAGTTTTTGCAGATTTGGTCGCACTCGATAAAAAAACGATACGCTTGGAGAAGCCTTTGTTGAAGTAAAAATGGGATGTTTGTAAAGACGATTTTCACTAATAAGTTCACAATCTCATAGGTTTATATTGTAAAAATTAGAGATAAAGAAGCATCATAATCCCCTCAAAATAGAATCTGCTTTGTGAAGAGGGTGAAATATCTTGATGACACCTCATACTTTCCATCTTCTTAAGTTCCCTTCTATTCACCTCAGCTCCTTTATTAGGTAGTTAGGAATTTACATTTACCTTGCTTTTCATTTCTTGTTCTTTACTACTCTAATACTAATCAAATAAGATTGGAAAATGTAACAAAAGTAATTTCATGTCTTCTTTACTTACTACCAAAATCTTGTTGGTCAATTTACTTCCACGATCATTTTGGTACTAATTTCGCATCAACAATTTGACATCAAGAGGTCATCATATACTCTTGGCATCCAAAATTGATTATCATCCCCTTAGATGAGAATCTAGTAATAGCTATAACTTCCACATCTCTTCTTTCAATTCGTGAGTGCCCTCATCGCCGATAAAAAGATCATAGAAAGCCTCGCCGTATACTTTTTGCGTGGTGGCTTTCTACATCAAAATCACCTCTTGAACATGTTTTTATGCATGTACTTCTACGAATCATAGCTTAATTGGAAATAAAAGCATCTTAAAAAACCACTTAAATGTAATATACACAAAAAAAGTATTACTATCGTAAATTGGATTCCATTTATCAACCGTAAAAAAATGTACTAAGCCTTCTCCCACTATAAGTAGGATCGGCTACATAGATTTTTGCTCCAATCCATGTTGAAAGATTCGACTATTTTTTACGTTGACCGTCGACTTCCTAACGCAACCCCTGAAAGATTCAACCGTAGTTTCAAGAAATTTTCCTCAGAAATCTAATTACTTTTTCATTTACAAAAAAATATTTCTTTTATTTTACTTAGTAATTTTACCATTTTATTTATTTTGTCTTTAAAAAACAAAATATAAAAGTTTGAAATAAAAGTGGGAATTTCTCTCTTATCTATTTATCTTCACTCTAGTCCTCCCTCCCCCTCCCTCACAGAGAAAGCTAAAGCAATGCTCTCCCTCCATCTCCTTCCTCCTCAATGGAGCTCTTCCACTTCCCCATTCCCGTCCCTCAAAACCCTAACCGCAACTCCCCCTTGCGCCGCCCCTCGGCGGCGTCCCCTTCCCCGCGCCGTCCATCAAACCGTCACCAAGCCTCGAGAGGAAACTCAAGGTGCGATCTTTAGATCCCCGTCCCGCTTTATTTAGATCCGTTGTTGTGTTATATGTGCTGAAAATTGGATCCTGCTGATGGTTTTGGGTGGTGAGAAGGCGCCACGAGGGCGCTGTGGAAGGCGGCAGTGGACTTCAAGTGGATTCGGGACAATAGAGATGTTGTGGCGGCCAATATCAAGAACAGGAACTCCAACGCCGACCTCGAGCTCGTGCTGAAGCTTTATGAGGAGTTCTGTGGCCTTCAAAAGGTTAGGGACCCGATGCTTTTGCTCCTTCTTTATTAAAAATCAGGATTTTATCTATGGAAATGTTTGTTATAGCATTTAGAGTGATTCGTCGTTTCCTAGCGCTCTTGTTTGAGCTTATCGGCTGCACGTTTTTTGAACAGCATTGTAGTTGGATTGTATTCGGGTGGATCGAATAATTAAATTCGAGTTTCAAGTTTCGATGGCTCGACTACAAGACATGCGATTGCAATCTTCGAACATTGAAATAAATGGACAACCTGAACGTTAAAAGAAGTTCGTCTGGACGGTACTCGTGGAAACTTATTTCATGGAATCCTCAGGCGAACTTATAATTTGTTAAGTACCCCAAGGAAGCCGTCACTTCAAGTCATGACTTCCATTGAGGTTTATTTACATGGGAAAAAAACGCATGGAAGCCACCTCTTAAAGATGCGGCTTCGATTTTGGCCAAAGCCGCCTCTTCAAGAGACGGCTTCCATGTAAGTAAATCCCATGTAAACAAACACCAATGGAAGCCGAGTTGAAGTGACGGCTTCCTTGAGGTACTTAACAAATTATAAGTTCATCTGGGGGTTCCGTGGAATAAGTTTCCACGAGTACTGCCCAGGCGAACTTTCCTCTTGTAGGTGTTGTTAGTCAGACATTCCAGGGTCGATTTCTGATACTAACATGCACTTTTGGGAGCGTGTTTGATGTTGTGAGTTTAATGAGATGTGGACATGTAAAAGGTCGAAGTTAAATCTTGAGCTCGGATTCGATTTTCCACCAGTGACATATTGGTTACTGACCAGAGTGCTGAACTTGTAGAATGTTGATGTGATCGACATCATGACCTAAAAACATGAAGGGTTATGTGGTTTGTGACGGCATGATAACCATCTTGCTCCAAACGACTAAATGAGAAGGGGACTCACTAGAGTGGTATTTTCGTATTATTTTTCCCAGTTAGAGAGAGTATCTATACCCTTAGCCAAGCCTAAGATGTATTTGAGGTGGGAGAAACCTGAAGCCAAGTGGTTTATAGACCCATGGTTGGAAATAATTTCCTGTCTAAATTTCAAAGGTGATTTCAAACCTGAATTTGAGTGAAATGTGGCAATTCCGTTTGATATTTGATCCGATCAACTTTGATTTTGTTTTCTTGAGTAGTTCGCAATTGCTAATTGCATTCATGGTTGCAGAAAGCGGTAGTCGGTACTCGGTCGGCGGGGTCACTGACTAAGGATTAATCGGCAGTCGGGAGAGTAATCGGATTTAGTCGGGCATTAGTCGGTTTTGATTATTTTAATTATTTTAAATATATAAATCGATTTTTAATACATACACTCTCATATATATACACAAATTTAGCAATTTTAATACATACAAACACAAAGCTAACCATATTCACAAGTTACTAATCAACAAACTCACATGTTACTAATCATTGTAATTAAGAATCACGAAGTTAATTAACAAATCACAAAAGATAAATAAAAAGATTTAATAATTATATAACCTTACAGTTATTGACATAATTTGATAATGTAAAAGAATTCATATACATATCTGTTGTAGTCAAGGATGCTAAATGTTTGTTAGAACGGTGTTAGTTTACACCGTACTTTCATGTGTCCACAAGGATGTTAAGGCAAAAGGAGGTATATTTTTGTATTATTGTAAGTATAAAACCACTTCATATATATTTGAATTTATAGTAATAATGACTAAGTAATAACAACACAAACAATTAAAAGTATATAAAAAAGTATACAAAACAGTATACAAACAGTTTAAAACTTCTATGCAAAAGTCGGCCGACTAGTCGGCCGACTAGGCCGATTACTCGGGCGACTAATCGGGTCGACCCGACTATAGGCCGATTTGGCCTAGTCGAGTCGGATAACCCCCCCGACTCGACTAGTCGGGCCGACTAGTCGGCCTAGTCGGCCGACTTTTACAACAGTGATTGCATTGAAAGGAAAATGAAGGAAAACATGTGAAGCGTATATAATTTTGAAATTAGTTGTCAAACGTTGGTCGATAGACGATTATGGGTTTTCTATCTTAATACAATACCATTCTATCTGTACTTAGTGTTCTCTACTTGAAATTAGGGGTTTGAGTCAATAGATGATTATGTACAAGATGTGTCTTAATGGAATACCATTCTATTTGTACTAAGTGTTCTCTACTTTGTATGAGCACTTTATAATGTTCACATAGTCAACATTTAGCAATAAAAGCTAATTTTTGGTCGCAGATTGCAGGAAGTTGAACGGCTTCGGGGAGAAAGAAATACAGTTGCCAATAAGATGAAAGGGAAGCTAGAAGCCTCTGAGCGTCAGGCACTTGTTGAAGAAGGCTTGTTAATTTTTTTATCTTCATTTTGATGTTGCTCTTCTATACTGTTGCATTCCCTCAAATATAAGTGGTTGTACAGGCAAGAATCTGAAAGAGGAGCTTACTAGACTAGAGGAAGACCTTGTTCAGCTCACAGATAGACTGCAAGCAGAAGGCCAAACCATACCAAACATCACACATCCGGATGTTCCAATTGGTGGAGAAGAGTCCTCTGCAATAAGAAAAATGGTATATGGGTAAAGCCGATAGAGGGTTCTTTTTTCCTTTTTGGAAATCACATAGAAATATAATATTCATGCTTTCTAGGTGAAATACAATTTCAATTTGCATTTATTCTACCTTTTATGCATAGGTTGGAAAGCTAAAGGAGTTTAATTTTCCCATTAAGGATCACCTGCAACTAGGGAAAGAATTGGATATCTTTGATTTCGATGCAGCTGCAGAGGTATATCTTAATTTTGTTCTCGAGGTGCTCCTTTATCAGTCTATTGGCGAGCAAAGTTGCATACAACATAACCATGAAGTGCTGCTTCTAGCTAAATTTTATGAAAATGATTAAAGCAGTTTGTTTTCTCTCGCAAGGATACCTTTATCAAAAAAGGGGGAAACATGCTAAGATGTCCGCCCTAGATAGATTAAATCAGAAAATAGAAGGAACTTACAGTTTCTTAATTGATCCCATTCAGCCATTTACATTGTTTAAAATCATTTTTTCTCTCACAAGGATACTGGTATAAGTTTATTGGTATAGTTTCACAGATAACTTAATTGCCCCAGATAGATTTAAGTAAAAAAACGCACCAAATTTTTCTCTCACAAGCATACTGGTATAAGTTTATTGGAGCATCAAATTTATATGAAGTTTAAATGGGAATCCCCGTCTCTTAATTGATCCCATTCAGCTGTTTGCAATGTGTAAAATCTTTGGCATGCAAAATAAAAGTCTAATTTAGTAGAGACGAGTTCTTCTATTGGGCAATTCACAACTAAAAGCTCTGTATGCAGAATATAAGGGCACAGTGAAATGTATAAAAAGTTCCACAGGCCAATGGGCAGCTATAACACAGTCTGTTATGTGGATTTTAGATACATAACTGGAACAGCTAACGATCAAATTGCCGTTGGAAACATCTTGGTAAACCTTACTAGGAGATGCTTGCAGAATCCCCCAGTTTTAGCTTCCAATGTGCAATGATATAATGACTGTTCCTTCAACAGCTTAAACTTCTATCATCTGAACTGAAATTTGCAGTAAATGACACTATTGAATTCATTTTGACTGCTTTATACAGGTGAGTGGTTCTAAGTTCTATTATTTAAAGAATGAAGCTGTTCTGCTGGAAATGGGTCTTATAAACTGGGCTTTGGCAGAAGCGATGAAGAAGGGATTTACCCCTCTGATCACACCAGAGATTGTTAGGTCTTCTGTTGTTGAAAAATGTGGTTTTCAACCTCGTGGACAAAATACTCAGGTTTATCTTTAAGATTTTCCAAGTAAATATTTATATTTTTAAAATTGTGTGTATGTGTATGAACTTTCAAAAAATTATGCATAGGAACTCTGAACTGCACTCATCAGCCACAACCTTGCAGTTGTCTTACCAACTCCGTCGAAATTGTTGGCAGCGGCAATTAAAAATAGATGTGATCCTGTTATGTGTCTATATTTGTTTCTCCATCCCTGGAATTCCGCCAAAGGATGGCAGGTTTTTTGATGAAGAAAAAACTCGGAAAAAAAAACTACGGCTTCTCAATATGGACTACTAAATAATGGGTCTCTCCACTCGATTGACTATTAGTTTTTAGTTGGTCATGGCTCCAGGTATAAATTTATAAATGTGAAATGCATGGTGGAATGAGAACTTTTTACCTATGAACCTGAGAATTGAATGTCAAGCACAGGGGATGCAGTTTCTCCAGTCATGATCTTGTAGTTGTCCTAGATGCCCTTTAAGTTTAAAGTAGTTGTAATCATATTAAGCCTCTATATTTTATTCAAAAGTGGAAGAAAGGGTGGCAATTTTTTTAATGCTTGGTAGAGTGATAATGTATCACCCTTTAAAACATTCGGTTGCATCACCACAACTTGTATATCAAGGAAACTATGCTAGAGGGGATTATAATTGTTTTATACATCTGTGCTTCTTGTCACCAATCATCTGTGCTATTGGTAGGGGGGCCCTTGAGAGCTACTTTTGTTGCCCATTGAACATTAGCATAAAAAATAATTATGTGGATATACTTGAGAAAGGAGATCCGTGGAGTCTCCTAGCTACATCATCAACAGCTAACTGATGCATAGTATCATCAGGAAGCATGATAAATGGCATAAAATTTCAGCTTTTGTTCTTCATAAGTTGTTTCTTCAATTGCAGCTTCGACATTGCAGTTTCCTGTATTGTGTTTGTTAATTTCCATAACAGGTTTACTCTATCGAAGGCAGTGATCAATGCCTCATTGGAACTGCAGAGATTCCTGTTGGTGGCATTCACATGGATTCTATTCTTTTAGATTCAGCACTACCTATAAAATACGTCGCATATTCTCATTGTTTCCGTACAGAGGCTGGAGCTGCTGGAACAGCAACAAGGCGAGTATCCTCTGATACACTTGCTTGTTTGAACATTTTCTATAGTTTTTCTCCAATTCATGTGCAAAATTTAGTAGTAAAGGTGCTTCATTTGCCTGTAAGATCATTTTTAAATGATTCCTCGATATTTTTCTTTTTGCAAAAAAATCAAAGACAATATCTTTATTGTAGCGCATAAAATTTGTTATCTCTTAAGTTAAGACAAGGCATGTAGACAAACATTTTTCATTTTAGTTAGTAGATGCATAGTTTTGCAAAGGAAAACTTTTGTTTGAGTTCTGCTCACTTCTCAACTGTTGCATACTCCTTCGGTAAATGCATGCTCTTTGCCAACAGATTTATATTATAAGAGTATGCTACACTCTAATGGCAGTTATCCTAATTACTATTTACTTCTAGAAAAACAGTATATATAATATCTTGATAGCTTTTAAGATGAAGCATAAGAGAAACCAGATTTGTCATTCTATGATCATAGTTGAGGGAGAGAAATCGCTCTTTTATTAGAGAAATGTGCACAGAAACTTTATTTATTTGGCCTAAAAAAAGAAACTGTATTTATGTTGGTACTGTCAAAGTCTCATGGCCTGATACATTATCTTTTTCATCTAGTGGTGAATGGATTTTTATGAGGAAGATACTGAGATATAGAGAAGTAACATGGTGGTGGTGAAGGGAAGCAAAGAGGGTTTCCTAGCAGGGTCAGTGCGATGGTGAGAAGGCGGCTTTTAGCTTTTGCATGCGGTGGCTGTGGTAAAGGAGAGTGTATAGTCATGGTTTCGTTATGTGGAGGTTGGCCACCACAATTGAGGGTGCAAGTGGTGGTCCCTCGAGCACGGAGGGCATGCCTATGATGTTCAAGATGCATGTCCCTCCGTAGGGTCTTGATTTTTTTTGTTTCTCCGGCAGTGCGGCTACGACGGTAGTTGTGATGTAAGCTTTCTCAGCTCTGGAGTCTTCGCGTGCGAGGAAGCTTGATGATGGCGTCACGGGGTGCTCAGGCACTTCACTTCTTTGTGTCGCTCGTCGGGTTGACATGAGGGCCGTTATCGAGCAGCGGTTGCCCTCCACCCTGGAGTTTCAGTTAAGTAGCACCGACCTGGGATGGAGGATGTTGCCTTGTTGGTCCAATCCTCTTCATTGCTGCCTTGTAGCCGGTTTGGGAAGTTCCATTGGATCATTTCGACAGGGTCTACGGAACCCTGTGACTGGGGTGACAGCGGGTTGTTATTATACTTCTTGGGCAGAGGATGTGATTTTCTTGCAGGAGACTCCGATAAGCACCCGGATCAGTCTTTGGAGTGGTGTGCAGAGTAGTAGGCTTATAGATTTTGGTGCAGTTTGTTTGCAGGGTTGGTTTGGTGCTTATCGGTGGGAATTTTTTTTGATTTCCTGAATATGTTGGAGGGAGACTGGACCTTAACGATCCAATTGTGGAGAAAAGAAGGATGACTTTTGTTTTGTGGTGACTATAGTCGATGGGCACTTGTATGTGACTACATACATGGAGTTATGGGCAGAGGTAAGGTTGTATAGTCTTAGAGTTAACGATTTTCCTTCAGTGATCGGAGGGGACTTTAACCTCACCATGTTGGTTGAGGATCAACCCGGTTATTTTGGGGGAGCAGGACCATGGTTCTTTGGAGTTTTTGGGGCATGGTTGGTGACCTATAGCTGAGGTATTCTGTGCAGTGAACTGCAGCCTGCAGGTATACCTGGTGAAACTAACCTTGAGATAATGGTGAGGTAAATTTCTTGCATCACCAGAGATGTAGCAGCGGCCAGCGGCTTCATCTTTCTTTCATCAAGCATCGGGACAGGCTCTTGTTGGTTCACACTCCAGAGGTATGGAAGTGAGGGGATGGTTTTCGACCCTCTGCGTACTTCGAATTCAAGGGTCATGGCTCTTTGAGACATGGTTCAAGATGATGGTGGCCACATAATCAGGAGATGGGGGGTTCCACTTTGTATTGGATTGTTTCTTAGTTTTTAAGAAGCCATCTTTAGACTTTCTAATGATATATCCCTCAACAACGGTGGTTGTACATTAGGCATTAGTGGGTGGTGGCAGAGGTGGACGTAGGGAAGAGGAGTGGATGCAATGATCCATGTAGACTTTAATTCATTGAGGTGGACGCCAACACAACATGTTCACTCTTTTGATAGAGGACATCATTGAGGAATTTGATTCACTTGATTGATGTTGCTAGCTCTCATGTTCATGGTGATATACATGTGAGAATATTGGGTGTGGGATACTTCAGGCTGTTCAGCGGACACAATAAGATTGTGAACTAGAGATGGTCTAATAGGAAGCTAGGAAATTGCAGTTGGATCAAATGGATGGGTTTATCAAAAACATGAGGTATGGGGAGTGATTGTGGAGCTCATCGTGGAGGGGTCGCTTGGTCTCAACTGCTTCCTAGTATTCTTTTTATCTAAGGAGCTCTGGAAGGTGGTCTCTTTAGATGTTTTCTATATTCTTGAGGAATTCATTATACATAATGCCAACTTTTATCATTTAAACAAGGCTTTGATTTTTTGTTATCAAATGAGGTGTCTTAGTGGATCAAAGGCTTTACCATTGCTCTATCAAATGCGATGTAGTTGATTGCATTAAAGTTTCTTGCTAACATGCTACATGTGGGCACGTTCTACTGAAGTATGTTCTTAACCATCTTCATCTTCTACTTTTTCGTGCATAGGTTGTCTTGTCGGAAGGGGGTGCATCATCGGCTAGAGGGGATGATGTGGAGATTTTTCTTTTCTAATGTTAAGCAGGAGAATGATAGATTAGCTCTAGTATATTGAGGCATGGTTACGTAACTGTCTAAGTAGGGAGGGTTGGGAGCTTAAGCTTGAAGGCATGGACATGTCGCTTTTGATGAAATAGGTGGTGGGTCTTTAGGATTCCGATGAGGATTTGGTGATTGCTGTGCAGGTTGCTTAGATGCATGTGCAACTTTTCCATAGTGTTTGACATTGCATCTGGATCCCTTTTTAGTGAGGTATCTATCTGTCTTCTCTGACTCTGTTCCCCGACTGTGTCTCATGCTTGGCGAAGGCATGGTGATCTTACCCTAGGCTGTTGGGAGCTCAAGCTGGAGGACATTAACATGGTACTTTTTGATGAAATGGGTAGTGGGGCTTTAGCGTACAGACGAGGATTTGGTGTGCAGGTTCCGCACGGGCATCTGCAATTTTTCTGCGAGGTTTGGCATTGTGGTAGCAATGGAGAGCCCATCCACTTTCTGGAGGGGTATCTATTGTGTCCTTTCTAACCTTGTTTCCTGACCATGTCTTGTAAATGTTGGTGTGCATTCTTTTACATTTTGGCATGATGCCTAGTTGGAGGATAACGAGGCTACAGTTGCATATTGTTGGTCAGATTCTGGGAGATAGCCCTCAAGGTTCTCCAATATGTTCTCCGGAGTCCGAACATATGACCTGTGATCTTTTATCCATGGTGGTGGACGTAAATGTGGTGGAGGGCCCCTCTCCTCTTCATCAAGACGGATTGGACTTAGGAGAATGGGAACTTATCTGTTAAGAAGGCATGTAAGGTAGTGCGGACTCAAAGTGACTCTTCTCATATTAGGGTCTTTAGAATGATTGAGACTCGGGCCCCTTCGAGCAAGAAGATCTTCATGCGGTGAGGGAGATGATGAACGTCTTAGGAGCACAGTTCACTGCCACAGAGGTTATGCATGTTTGTTGCCCGGAGGAATCAGAAGACTCCTGACATCTTTTTCCATCGTGTTCCTTTCCTCGGTAGTTTTGGAGGGGAACAACGGTGGATTGTGTGTGCATGTCCAGCGCTGAGAATTTCTCGATGACTTTTGTTGGACCTTCATTTCATTCTAGGAGGGAGAGGGCGGGATCCTTTGCTTTTCTATAGGTGTTGTGGTTATCTATGATACCGTAATTTTTCTGGAAAAGCGTCTCTATGTCGAGAACATCCCAGCTCACGGCAGATAGCAGATTCTTGTTTGATTCTTGGTTTTTGTACTTTAGTCTTCAGATCATTTCTGGTTAATTTTTTTTCTTATAATGATGGTTGTCCCTCCCCATGTGTTTCTTCAAGAGACTGAAAGTATTCCTTAATGTTTCACCTTATGAGATTGATCGTTACTAATTTGCCATCAACAGAGGTCTTTATCGAGTCCATCAGTTCAGCAAAGTGGAGATGTTCATACTTTGCCGACCAGAGGAGAGTGATCGATTCCACCAGGAGCTCATTGGCATTGAGGAGGAGCTCTTTGAGTCGCTCGGCCTTCATTTCAAGTAACTGTCATACCCATTGCCATTTTCTATCCATCTGATTTGCATATTTTGTTATGCAAATTCCTGTTTTCTTGGCCAGGACCCTTGATATGGCATCTGGGGATCTGGGAGCTCCTGCATATCGCAAGTTTGACATAGAGGCATGGATGCCTGGTCTTGGTCGCTATGGCGAGGTCTGATCTGTGAATCTTTCTCCAGTTCTATTATATATATTACCATGTTTCCCCTGGTATTTTCATTAACCTTCAGTACTATTTGACGTGTTGGGGAATTCTAGTGTTCTTTTGTCATTCATTTCCATCATGTTTAGTTTAGTGACCGGTGACGGTATGGGGATTGATATTGTAACGTCCCACGCTTAGGTCCTCGATCCGTTATCGAGGAAAACTGACCCTGACAACTTGTTGGGTTAGGATCCAATTGGACCCGTTGACAACCACCTAAAATGCTTAAGCCCGAGTTGTCATGTTGTAATCCCCACCACTTATAAACCATACCCACAATTCGTGAGTTTTAGGTGTGGGATTATATTTGAGGGTTGGGGTGTTACAGATATCATGATATGTTAGATAGGTCCATTCTTTGTGTATTTTCAATATATTGCTGCATTAACTGGGATATCTTGACAGTTGCTTTCAATATTGCTGTGAACAGATATCTAGTGCATCAAATTGCACGGATTATCAGAGCCGACGGCTAGGGATCCGGTACCGCCCATCCACATCAGATACACCAGCACCTACTCTAAAGAAGGGCAAGGGCAGCAATCCGGGACCGACACAGTTTGTCCACACGCTAAATGCTACTGCCTGTGCCGTTCCTCGCATGATCATTTGTCTACTCGAGAACTTTCAGCAGGAAGATGGGTCTGTGATCATCCCCGAGCCTTTGAGGCCATTTGTGGGTGGACTTGAGAAAATATCTCCAAGATCCAAGCGGCTCTGAAGCTTTTGTCCTTTTTTCCCTTTCTTTTATCCTTCTTAAAGCTTTTCAGTTGCAGTTCTCTATAGCGTCCTTTGTATTTGATCAGTTTTTATTTAACATAATATTAACTCCAAAGGCAATATTCATTGTACTTTATCCCTCGTCCAAGGGAGATACAAAAGGATGCATATGACCTCAGTTTTTAAAGCAACAGAGATGTTTGGATTCCTTGTTTTCGATGTGATCATTGCGAAGAGTTGATGCTTTAGTAAATTTTCTGAGGGACGCTGGCGCAACAATTGTCATTTCAGCATTGATACATTTCATGCTGGTTAGTCACGCGACAAATATCAGACAACTGTCTATAGTTGACAAAAATAGAGAGGAGCCGGACATTTCTATTTCTTGAAGTATTTGTTACCAATAAATGAAAAATAATGCCAATTTCTAATCAGACAACTGTCTATAGTTGACAAAAATAGAGAGGAGCCGGACATTTCTATTTCTTGAAGTATTTGTTACCAATAAATGAAAAATAATGCCAATTTCTATTCGCATAAATGGATACACATGCTATCAAAACAAATACATAAAAATACAAGTTTAGAAAAAACACACACACACACACACATACACACACACACACACACACACACACACACACACATATATATATATATATGGGGAAAATCACACCAATCCGCAGCTCTGATGTAAGACAGTAAGAGTGTACTATTAGTCACCTCGACCGAGGAAAAAATGCTCTGTTTCAGTTGCGAGAGGAGCACGACGAATGGGCTCAGTTCTCTGCAAGAGAAAGAAACTGGTCAGCACATTGTAATAGATGAAGAGCTTTGATCTTACACGTGTCTATGAGTGTGGTGCTTTGTATGAATTGAGAGAACAATAAATTGCATAAATATCTATGTGATTTTCAGTGTGTCAAAGCTTGTACTTACTCAACTGCTTGGCCTTGCATTTCTCAATGGTGGTATACCAGCCATATTGAAAACAAAGGCATGCAAAGCGCATGAATCCAGCAGAGAGAATCTCGACGAAGGCCACCCATGGAGATCTCTGGGGAGAACAACCAGCAGTTGCTACGGCTAGCATCTTTCCCTCCAGGTTGCAGGAAACGCTGAAACTACCAGACATTATCCCCTCCAGAGACTTCTTAGCGACCTCGTCAGCCGACATTCTCTCGGAAGAGCCGCATATCAAGCTTGTGATCTCTGGTCTACTCTTGAGTTCTGCGAATCACGAGCAATCATATGTAAGCAAAGAAATCCAACATCAGGAGGGAGAAGTACTGAACATTTCAGGTAAATCCCACACCTTCTTCGAAACCAGGTGTCTCTGTATCTGGGGGGTATACGAGGGAGACATGGATGTTATCTGAGATAACCTCCTGCTGCAGAGACTCTCCAAGCCCGCGGAGTGCAAATTTGCTGGCGCAGTAAGCCGTGTATCCATAGACTCCCACCTGTGATGCACATTCAGAGATTTTTAGATAGCAGGACATCGCAAGATGCATTGCAGACTCGGTTCTGTCAACTGCAAAGAGAACTTAAAGAGAAAAGGGAGAGATAAACCTCCCACTTAAAAATTGGATAATTTGAGAAGTAAACAGAACAAGTCGTGGTTAAGTTGAAACTAATCATATATAGTGGAGAAGAGTTTGCCTGCCTAAATGCTAAACCCTCACTCTTTTGGGCCATCCATCGTATTAATGTTGCAGTTCACAACTGTATGGATTCGGCTTTAAATACTCATATTTACCTATATATATGACAGAGTAAATTATGCAAAAGTCCATGAATAATGCACTCAATTTCATGTTGTAATGAACATTAAAATGTAACAATGTTGTATGCAAACTCTACGATTTGTCTGTAGTTGATTATAAATTAGTGTCATTAAGGGTAGAACAGCAAAACAACTAAATTTTGGTAGTCTCGGTCTATATTGAGACAATTTTTTTTTAATGTTCAGGCAGGCTATTGAAGTTGGGTATATAGTGTTGAGACTTTCGTGTAATTTACTGTATATAATATGCTACCAAATATTCGAACCTGATATTATGATAGATTTATAGAAAAAACTTAGATAAGTTTGTGTTCCTTTTTTTCCATTCCATCTCTTTCATTATATCAAAGGGCAAAATAGTACTTCTGGCACTTGTCCATTTCTCTATCAAAATATTGAACTATGTAAAGTAACAAAATGTGATCTTTTACATTTATTTCAATCTTATTTTGAGCCAATGCAATGTTTAGAACGATGAAATTTATATCCAATTCCTTGTTTAATATTAGAGTATATTTAAACAAAAAATCATGTACTGATTTATTACTTTTTAAAGTTGAGGCATGGCATTGAAATCGAGTTATAGTTGGATCGGGACTTTGATGCCCACAGCCCATTGTTAATCCATCAAGAAAAAAAATAGGATAGCCTTCCCCAGCATTTTCTATCCAAGGATTGGCGGCGCAGCTTGTTGTCGTCTCCCAACAATTTCGTTATAATTTGTTTTTTTACATTTCTGTGGAAAATTGCTAAATCAAAATTGGAGGAACTTTTTCCACTTTGCTTAATAGTCCATGTCAGATTATATTTAACTGCCTAGTTTCCTTGTTACTCACTCGCTTCTTCTAACTTCCATACTTCTCTAGCTCGAGAAAAAGGGCAAAAATTGGAAGGATCCGAACCTGTCCGGCTTGCGAGGACACGATGGCGATGGAGCGAGGGAGCCCGTCCTTCTCCCGCCGCATCGCCGGCAGCGCCGCCCTGATGAGGTTGAAGCACCCGACGACGTTAACGTCCAGGGTGAACCTCACGTCCTCCTCGCTCTGCTCCTCCACCTCCTTGGGCACAAACACCCCCTGGTTACACACCAGCACGTCGATCGGCCCCGCCGCCTCCACAGCCTCCCGCACCGCTGCCGCGTTCCGCACGTCCGCGGGGTAGATCGCCACGTCGGCGCCCGTGTTGCGGCGGATAGACTCGCGCGCCGCCTCGAGGCCCTTGGCTCCGCGCGCGAGGATGGAGACGCGGGCGCCCCTGGCGGCGGCGAGGCGGGCAAGGGCGAGGCCGATGCCGCTGGATCCGCCGGTGATGAACACGTGGCGGCCTTTGATTGGGACGCGGACGGGCTTGGGGCGGGTGATGCGGGAGAGCACGAGGAGGAGGAGGAGGGGGAAGGGGAGGAGGTAGAGGAGGGCGCTGCTTGGGACGGCCATCGCTGTGCTTCCGGTGGCTCTTCCCGCTCTTCTGCTTTGGGCTGTGGTGGCTGTTGGTTGTGGTGAAGGGTATATATAGCATCTTTTCTTTGTGGTTCTCCCTTTTTTTTGACTTGAAAAGAAGTAGTGGCATATTGGCGGGCTGTGTGGAGTGTGACCGGCTAGCTGTCAGACGCCGGTGAAGACCGGGAACATTCGGAGGGTGATTTTGCACTTATACCCCTGAGAATATTGATCGCTAGCTGTGGATTTAAGGTCCTTCCCCTCAACTTATCGAAAAAAATGTGCCTCTATTTCGAATATTTTTATAAATTAAATTGGATCGTATTTTAACAGTTAGATGTGTGGGAATGGTTGGAATATTATTAATATATTATTTCAATTTCGTCAAAAACAGATATTCATATGTCCTCCATCGAGAACAGGTTGATTACATAAATTCTAATACCATTAAAATTACATGTTCTAGATGGAAGGTATATGAGTCTTTATTCTTGATGAAATTGAAATAGCATATTAGAGAAATATATTGATGAAAATACAAAGTGGTATTTTTGGAGAAAAAATCACCGAAAAATGCGATGGAGATAGCCTCATTTTCTCATATTTAATTGGGAATTGAA
Source organism: Ottelia alismoides (assembly GCA_037367405.1). Lineage (NCBI taxonomy): Eukaryota > Viridiplantae > Streptophyta > Magnoliopsida > Alismatales > Hydrocharitaceae > Ottelia > Ottelia alismoides. The sequence goes on from JAZKJV010001372.1 coordinate 113,482, forward strand.
GTATAGTTGAGGCTTTTTTTATTCACCCTAAAAAATCATATAATTCGGAGGTTGTCAATTGTCTATTATCCCTAATGAAATGAGGTAGATTGGTTACACGTGTAAAAATCCCTAGTTGTTACATGTAGCATAGTCGTGTGAACAATCTATCCATATTTGTTATGAAATAAATAAATTAAATGAGCGATCCTGCGCAATAATTATTGTTATTATAAAAGGTATTCTTATGCATCCCTTTTCAAAATGTGACGGTGTTGATCATGGAGATGTAGATCTGGAACTAGGGATGATAAATGGATCGGATATGTCTAATTCCATATCCATATTCGGTTCATCTTTATCGAATACGGATACGGATATAATTCGGATATGCATTAAGGAAACCATATCATTATAAATATGGATACAAATTCGAATGGGAAATTTATAGAATCTGAATATGGATCGAATAAAAAACGGACCTGAATACAGATAGAATAAAGAGCCAATCCAATATGAATCGAATAAAGAGTGAATCCAAATATGGATCCAATAAACATAGAATCTGAATAAGGATAGAATAAAGACCACAAATGAATACGAATTGAATTTTTATCAAAGTTTGTGATGAACTTAAAAAATGTCAATGAAAAATAAATGAGTTGCATCATACAAAAAGGAGCGTCGAGATGACCTGTATTCTTGTCCGGAAGCAAAAAGAGGATAAGATTTCGTAATTTTTGTCCATACCCATCTCCAAACAAACGGAAAGTTATCAATATCATTAATATTAATATTGATAACTTACAGAGGCATAAACCTAAAATCCCTCTTTCGTTTTGCCTCTTAAAAATGGTTGGTATTACAATCAAAGGAATAAGGTAACAAAAAGAGCCTCACTATACATTTTGGGATAGTTAGGGTCCTTTCGTGTAATTATCCGAAAAGTGGTCAAAACTGACCAACCGTTTGGTCCGTTTGAAGTGAGCTCCGGACATTTTGGAGAGAGCCCGTGTATTTTTTTCCTTGGGAGATATGCATTATACCCTCGATCTATTATGGATTTAAAAGCCGGAAATTTGCGCCACAGCCCCTGTGATTTTCTCGATTACACAGGAACGCTTATAATCTTTGAAATTGCATCGTTACATGTGATCTTGTTTAGTTTAACACATGCCCTTTGATATAAATAAGAATAATGATTCTATACAGAGATTAATCACTAAGAGAAGGATCCTGAAATGGTCTCTATATTGTACACTGACTTGATAGGAAATAGGTGCGAGGAAGCTATAGCTTGTATAAGGTGTGCAATGGGCTTGATAGACTATTCTGATATGCATACCATTCTACACCAAGGATCAACCAAATACATATACCTCTGGTTGAGGATAACATTGCCTTGGTGTTTGTGTGTGTGTTCGCATGCACGGTTTAACAAAACATTCCTTTTCTGTCAGGATATAAAAAATAAAGGGACTTTTACCCGGCAGACCCTATAATCTTTGCCAATGACCTCTACGACATTTGAAACGTCGATATACCTCCCTCGACCCTGTAAACTTGCTCCGTCTTACCCCACGAACCCCACCGTTAAATTAACGCATCTAGAGTTAACTTCCTTGGGTTAAAACGGGTTAATCTAACCAATCCGCGATCGGACGGCTAGAATTAAGCAAGAGAAGAAAAAAAATCCTCCCTCCTCTTACAGCTTCCCCTCCCACGAGTCTCAACTTGACGTGGGTGTCGTTCCACCTGGACGAGGTAGAGCTTCCAGCGGCTGGGGAGATGGGGGGGAGGGGCTTCTAGCGACGGGAGGAGATGGGGAGGCACGGGAGGGCGCTGGGGACGAGCGACGTGCTGAGGGAGGGGGAGGGGCTCGCAGGGGAGCCGCGGGTGGGAGGGGGTCGCAGGGGAGCCGCGGGTGGGAGGGGACTTCGCAGGGGAGGCATCGCGAGGGGGCGGGGGTCCTTCGCAGGGGAGCCGCGGGTGGGAGGGGGTCGCAGGGGAGCCGGGGGGGGGGGGGGGGGTCGCAGGGGAGCCGCGGGTGGGAGGGGAGGGGGGTCGTAGGTGGGAGGAGAATGGCACCTATAGTAAATTTGATAGATAAAATGGGTATGATGTACAAGAAGATAACAAAATTCGGTTAATTTTAACGGCTAAATGGATGAGGGTTAACCACATGGTCTATAGGGTAAAGGTTAACAAGTTTATGGGAGTGAGGGAGGAATTACGATGTTTCAAAGGTCGTAGAAGTAATTGACAAAGATTATAGGGTCTGCTCGGGTAAAAATCCCAAAAATAAATCAAAATGTACTTCCTTTTCAGATGCATGCTTCAAAGAGAACAGAAACTGCATAAACCTAAAGTAAATCTATCATCCACTAGTCAATCTTTGCTACTCGATTTAGCATCAAAGGGATGCAAACGATTGTCGTTTTTGTGTAAGCAAAGTTGCAAGCATGCACATTCATCAACTCGAGCATATTATCGCAATATCAAGGCTCATTCCTTCACATGGGTTAGACTTCTGCAGTGGAGACGAAGAGCATGTATAAACTTCTGAACAAATAAGGTTGATTTACAGTAAAGAAAACACTAGAATAGTTCACAGTTTTCCATATGAGATATCATGTCATGGAAAAACCTGCAAACTTTTAGACAGCTATATGTAGTCGAACAGCATTAACTTATAAAAACTTACAATCACTTGATGAGGCAAGGAAGGCCAATGTGAAGACAAAGAAAGACCAGATCCATCTTCCTTGCCATACATAACTAGTTGAGATCAACAGTCAAAAGACACAAGCAAAATTTGAGTCAGATCATAAAAGAACGGGACCGAACTACAGGAATGCCCATCTCCTTTGAAGTCATTATGCCATGAATGATCAGAACAAATAGTATACTAGCTTTGGCAAACAGCAATCAAAGTCAGAATTTATGTTATAATTTGGATTAGCATCAAGGATATGCGGTAATCATCTTGGATGAACCGACAAAGCGCGTCCCAAGAAGAGGTGCCTTGACGCATGTGGTTTGCAGAAGACGCGTCGTTTTGGCAGGTGAGGAGAGAAGGGAACAATAAAAAACCTTGAGCAAAGGAAGAAAGACTATAGTGTAATGTTTCGGACCAAGTAGAACCAGGACGGAATTTAAGTTTCAGTAAGAGAGATGTGACCAAGGCGGATATTGGAGCGCATCGCGTCCAAAGAAATATATTTTGAAGTACTTGATGTCCATACATAAGGGGAAAACAACATCTACTTTGCTTTATGGTAAGAAGAATATACCAGTGAAAATAGAATGCAGATTTTATAAAGCAACCACACGGCAGAGCATTTTGGCTCTCAATGTTGGATTGCTACTCGCAAACATGTGTAGTCAGAGGTCATAGAAGAACTGAACATGCTAAGATGGATATATGAGCAGGCAATGAATTTTATCTACGATGAGATTATCAACAAAAAGTTTGCGGGAACCGACGGAGTAGATAAAGATAATAGTCTCATCTATGGAGGTTTATACGTCTTCAGAGAAGGCAAATGTATGCACCTGCCAAGCATGTGAAACTGGTTCATGAGCCTTAGAAAGGGAGTTAGAATAGACTTAACAAGTCCTAAAGAAGATTATCTCATATTAATTAACTTAGATATGAGCTTAATCAAGAGACATATTAGATCTTTTCGAAGGTAGCAAGCACATGTAGCTGATCTAGTTAACTAGAATACTTAACTTAGTTTCCATTAGCAGATAACACATCCTATGAAAGGCATCAGAAAATGGACTTGATGTCGAAGTCAAATGAGAACCGATGCCATGATAAAATCCATTTTGGTGATAAGCTAGAGGCGGCAAGATTATTTATAAGAACATTTTGGCAATAAATGATGATTCTCATCAGCTACGATCAAAGTCAAATAGCACGTAAATCAGATAGTTATAAAACAGCAACCCAGCCAGCCATCAGGGATACATGAGCCATCATAACATAGTATGCATGCCATTTGTGCTCTGAATGGCGAATGAGCACGAAATAAACACATTCATAAAACGATTAAACTAGAACAGTCGATTCCAAAATAGTCAATGTAGACGACCCTACTTAAAGTGGGAGAAGGCTTTGCGATTTTTAGTCAATTCCAAAATAGAACCTAAAACATCTGCATGTTTTAAATTGAATATTAAAAAAATCTACAGCACAGTGTCCAACTTGAGATTTAGATACTGATAAAAAGGAACTAAAGAAAGCATACCAGTGTCAGGAACATGAGTTAAAAAATCATTGCTCATAAGTTACATGGATAACTTACTTTGCTTCTTAGCATGAGATTTTTCGATAATGCCATACCAACCCCGCTGGAAACATATACCCAGAAAGCGCATAAAACCGGCACATGCCACCTCACAGAAGGCCGCCAGATATGACCTCTGAGGAGACAAGCCTGCTGTGGCGATCGAGAGCATGGCACCCTCAAAGTTGCAGGAGACAAAAAAACCTTCCAGATTTAATGCCATCCAAAGCTTTCCGGGCAACATCATCTGCTTTCATCCCAACAGAAGATCCAGCAATCAGGCTAGTGACTTCAGGCCTTCTCTTGTTCTCTGCATCCAACCATGACATATCATAAGCAACAGAACAAACTAGTAGTCTATTACTACAGTTCCTGAAATTTTATTATCTATATGTTAATCTGAAGATCCAGCTATTAGAATTATGATAACTACCATATGCTGGGACCAACGGAAAAAAGAGAAAGAAGGCCATTACATTTGTGGGGAAAAAAGGAACCAGAGCATACTGATGGACCTGCAATGCATCCGCATAGGGGAAAAATATATATTATCAAAACTTGAGAATTGAGAGTTGTTATAACCTTCTTCAAAACCAGGAGTCTCCGTGTCTGGAGGGAAGATCAATGACACGTGAATATTATCCATGATAACCTCCTGCTGCAGCGCCTCTGCAAGTCCCCGAAGCGCAAACTTACTTGCAGAATATGCTGTGTATCCATAAATTCCAACCTGCAACAATGTACGCCACACTTTGGTTATACCAAACTCGAAAAACTTTAAAGAGATTATAATTATAAGTAGGATATAGAGTACAAATCACTGGCTGAAAATTGATGGACTTGTTGTAAACCAGTGTTTTTTTAAATAAATAATGCTACGGCAGGGGACTAAAAATGCACGAGGCATCTAGTGCTCATCTGGGAAAACCAAGCGCTTATACACCCAGACACATACATGTATTTGTGCACACACAAATAAATACGTACATACACGCATATAAGTGTATAACATATATATGTGAATGTATATGTCGATATAAGTATGTGTGCGACGTATGTATTGTTCCATGTATGTGGATGTATATGCCTATATAAGTATGTCTGTGTATGGCGTATGTATTGTCCATGTACACATATGTATATGTATATGTGTGTGAATAGTATTACAAATATATATTTAACGTAATAGTCTAAAAAAGAGATAAAGGATCCAAAGTTTGGGCCAGAAGCCCGCATTTTTGCTGCAAGCATTCACCTTGAGCAAAATTCCTCATTCAAGGCTTGGCAATGCACTAGGGCCTCGTGTTTTTGGTTATTGGGTTGGGTTGGGATAACCTCCTCTGAATAGTACCTATTTGGATGGTTATGAGGGTTGGAATAAAGAATGTGATGTGATCTCACATTGATTTGTGATGGAATTCCAACCCAGGTTTGTAGGGTGGTTTACCGGGTTACCCCGGGGTAACCCGAGGCACACCACCAACCAAACGGGCCCTAAGTGCCTAGATAAGCATCCATATCACTTTACAACAAAGGAACAAAATAAGATGGGAAGAGCATGATCCATATAGTACAATTCTCACATGGCAAGGTGAGTTTTATTCTCCACTTTCAGCATGTTCTCATACATATTAAACACTTGTTATTGGACCATGTACAATACTCCGATTTATCGACTAATTTGTTATCCCCTAACCGCATATAATTTAGACGTTTGCCGAGATTGACGACTCCTAATCCTAAAAACTGGACCTATAGATAGTTATATACCAGTTACTCCATGCACTCGTCATCTCTTCTCTAATCATCAAAAGTAAGTACTAGTGTACTACTATCTCTTTAACAGTGGTTTTCCCAATTTTACAAAGAGGAATTTCCATCAAAATATGGATGTTCTTTGGTACACGATTCTTCTCTTTTTTCTCTTTTTATTATGTACGATCGTTTGTGGATCTACATTCTACAACACTGGTTTGCGGCTCAATATTTTATCTGCTGACTTTTGTCATAATTTGACCAACTGCAGATCCGATTATTAAAAAAGATTCAGTATCGATTGCAAACCATAAAATACTGAAACATTCAAATAAACAACAGATATACCGGTCAAATCGCAACCATAACGCTCGAACGAATTAACCGCTAACCTGCCCGGCCTGCGATGACATGATCGCGATCGACCGCGCCCTCCCAGTCCCGTCCCTCATCCCGGAAAGCGCAGCCTTGATGAGATGGAACGTCCCCATTACATTGATATCGATCATGAACTTCACCTCCTCCGCGTCCTGATCCGCGAGCTCCCGGGGGAGGAAAACGCCGTGGTTGCACACGAGGACGTCGACAGGGCCCGCGGCCTCCACCGCGCGGCGGACGGCGTCGGGGTCGCGCACGTCGGCGCTGTGGACGGCGACATCGACTCCGGTGGCAAGACGGATGGACTCGCGGGCCTCATGGAGTCGCGGGAGGGCGCGAGCGAGTATGGAGACGCGGGCGCCCTCGGCGGCGGCGTGGCGGGCGATGGCGAATCCGATGCCGCTGGAGCCGCCGGATATAAACACGTGGCGGCCCTTGAGGGGGACCTTGACGGGCTTGGGGCGGACGAGGAAGGAGAGGGAGAGGAGGAGGAGGGGAAAAGCGACGAGGAGGAGAAGGTGAGGCATTGCCGGCTGAAAAGTGTAGCGAATAGTGTCTGTGTTGCATTAATCATGTGGGGCTTATATATATTATATATTTTTAAGGAACTTTGCACCACAAACTGTAAAATATTGGTTAATTGCATTATAACTACTATAATATTCGTAATTACACCGTGACTCCTGTAATATAACTCTATTTATCATAGATGCCCCACTCTAAGTTGTGGTATAAGAGTGAGCAACAATGTATTGATCGTTGTGTAATTTACAAGGGTCGTGATGTAATGATAAATTAGAGAAAATTACAGAAAAGGGTACGTCGATTTTAGGGGTTTCATGTTTCAAATGTAACAAAGAGGGACCTAAACTTTTAACTTCACGGTTTAACGTCGACATATAAGGGTTGCAGAAGCTTAAGAGTCATGTATTAGGGAAAAAACGTAAGCGCGAGCTTTCCTTTATTATATTTGAAAAATGAGACCATTGGTTGGAAATGGAGACACTATTTAGGCATTTTTTTTGTAATTTATCTTGCAAATTACAGATATTATAGGGATTATATGTAACTGTGCATGATTTTAGGGGTTTTCATGTAAAAATAACTTTTTTTATAAATGAGTCATTACAAATATAATTAAATATATTACAAATAGGGTAAAATGGGTCCGTCTCGTGGGGATCTAACTTGGCTCTCCTACCTCATTTTTCCTATTTTTTATTTTTTTGAAAAATACTTCCATAGATTTTCATTATTATATCAATATATTATGTTATTCAAATTTCATGTGAAATAGAGACTCCTATGGCTCCATCCAGACGGGGTTGATTTTAACTATTCTGCAACTGTTAAAAATGATTATCGAGATGGAGACCGTAGAAGTCTCTGTTCGCATGAAATTTGAATGACATAACATAGGATATAATGATGAATTCTTATGAATTCATTTTTCAAACAAATAAAAAAATGGAAAAATAGGGAAGAAGAGAGCTAAGTTAGCTCCCACGTAAGCAGCCCCATTTTTCCATTACAAATATAACATCAAGCATTACAATATGATTAAATATTTACAAATATAACATAAATCTTAACACATATAGATAAATATTTTACAAATATAACATCGAGCTTTACAAGGGTTAAGGCTATTGCAAATTTCAACAACAATATTATTTGACCGTGAACATTTTATTGTGCTAACATTTTCTCTGTCTCTCACTATCTGTGTGTGTGAGATTTTCGAGTGTGTTTTCTATAGATGGACATATTTGATTTTGGGGTATATATGAAAAACGAGATATAATGGACATATTTAGGGTGGAGCATTGGGGCGGGCAGGCCCGGACCCGACCTTGACCCGACCTGCAAAAGCTCATGCCTGACCCGAACCCGATGTACAAATGGGTCGGGCCCGGGTCCTCATTTTTTAAAAATATTATGCATGGGCCGGGCCGGGCCCGAATCCGAAGTATAAGTGGGCCGGACCCGGGCCCCCATATTTCAGAATATCATATTAGAACTAAATAAGAGGATATAGATTTATAGTCACAATACATCCACTATTTCCTTCATACATCAATAGTAATATTATATCGTAACAATACATCTGATATTCATGTGTTACGGATGAATTATATCCATAACAATAAATTGGAATCAAAGTGCAACTTCATGGAATCAAAATAAGTACGAGTTAAGCCCGACCTGAGCCCGAACCCGAGCCCGACCCCGCGGGCCTTGGGCCGGGCCTGGGCCCTCAGTTTGCTGAAAAAAGCAAACCTCGACCCGGCCCAAGGCCCACGGAAAATTGATGGGCTCGGGCCGGACTTTCCCGGATTGGGCCGGGTCTGAGCCCAATGCTCCACCCTAGACATATTTGACTAATATATACGTGCACATAATTTATATGCAAAAAGAGCTACATGATTTTAGATTGTTTTATTCTCTCGTCATAGAACAGTTGTTGGCGAATATTCATTTTTCCGTGTTTTGACTTTTAAAATCCATATTATTCAAACATTCAGCCTCTGAGATATACATGTACAGTTGCCTTAAACAGAGACACTACAGTAAGATGGTTGCAAAATCTATTTATGGAATTCCATAGTGTCAATGGAGGGCGCAGATTGTCTGCTGTACCGAGGGTTGCAGCAGACTATGTTGCATCATTTGGGGCCGCTCGATCAAGATCGAGCGGTTTCCACGAAATCCCACTTTTTGTGGGACCTCTTAAGTCATTGGATTGACCGTTGACCATCACGTGTGGGAGTTGATGTCTCAGTATGTGAAAAGAAATGTCATTGAGTCTATTTTATCGTAATTTGAATTTAATCTCAATTCTATTAGGTCTTTTCACATTTCCTTCATTCCATTAACTAGTGCGGATCGTCTGTTGTACCGAGGGTTGCAGCAGACTCTGCTGCACCCTTTGGGGTCGCTCGATCACGATCGAGCGGTTCCCACGAAATCCATCGATCCTGACCCACAAAAAATAGGATTTCATGGGAACCGCTCGATCGTGATCGAACGACCCCAAAGGGAGCAATAGAGTCTGTTGCAACCCTCGGTACAGCAGACGGCGGTTGTCAATGGAATCAAGGAAATGTGAAAAGACGTAATAGAATTGAGATTAAATTCAAATTACGATAAAATAAACTCAATGACATTTCTTTTCGCATAGTGAGACATCAACTCCCACACGTGACCGTCAACGGTCAATCCAATGACTTAAGAGGTTACTTAAGAGGTTAAGCTCTAGCCACTTTTTTAAATAATTATTAAAATGATCTTAATTAATAAATCGGTAGGAGGTTTGGGAATTTAAAAAAAACATCATTTATCGACACATCATTTATCGATTTGGAGCGCGACGTCCAAATAGACACTTTTTTTACGTACGTATTAATTATAATTTAAATCTTTAAGGTATGCATTATGCATGATTCACCGGACAAGGATATCAAGAACAACAACCAATGTTTGACGTTCAGGTATGCATTATGTTTGATTATCACAATAAATCAATTAGTTTTTCACTTTTTTACATTATCGAATATAACCCAAATCTTATAGGTATGCGTTATGAGGGATTTAGCAGACAAGAGTTGTCATAAGAGTAACCACCTTTTGAGATTTCATGTTACAACAATTTCTATATATAATTTTCTCAATAATTCAATTTAGTATTTATTTTTAAAATATTTGATTGATAGAACTTAATTATTTCATTCTCATAAGATATATTGAAGCTTCGAGTCAATCAAAGTTTGCATGACCGTTATATGTTGGTCATTCAAGTCAATTTGACTCTGGTTCTTCCAGCTCACGCAACCAACTCAATACAATTCAGAAGGTCTTCAAGCTGGGATATTTATCATGGTTTGCCAAATTGAGACAACCGAGTTCGAAAGATAATTCTTTGGTTTTCTCATGATAATACCGCAACCACCTCCAGAGCAGTTGCACATACCATCGGTAGGAGTAAGGATTAATGAGCTCACATCAACAGATCCACCGCGATAGTCAACAAGTGTGAGAACCACATGAGATCCAGTTACTCAACTAGCTGAGACTCCGAAGAAGTCCTCGATTAAGTCGCATCCTCCTGAACATATGCCAACGCATTCTGAACAGAATATCAAGAATAATGTAAAAAGAACAACACATGAAGGTAGTCATAAGAAGTCAGGATACAAGAGCAAACGAAACGACAAAGGAGGTGAAGAAGAAGGAGGAGGAGAAGGAGGCCTAGAAAGAACTCTAAGGAAATGGATACCATAGGATATTGTAAACTATTTTAAATTATTTCTTAGAAAATTGTAATACTTCTATGATTTTAATAGAATATATGTGTTTCTTTTAAATGGGTAGATGTTATAATGTAGAATGTTGAGATTATTAATATGCCATGGTCCATGTCTTCATATTTATTTTCTATTGATTATTTATATTATAAGATACATGGATCTTTATGGCATGTCGTACGAAATTCAGAACGTCTTCAAGCTGAGATCAGGTTATTTAGAAAAAAATACACTTCTATCCACATGAATCAGATAATACTATGTTATTTCCCCATATATTCTCATCATTTTAAGAATGGATATGAATTTATAAGATGTAATTTATTATGTGGGTATAGCATTTTTTGGGATATGCATAGCAGCAATTATTTATTGTCTATTTATTCATCTTTTCAAAAAAATAATTTTAAAAATTCCTTTGTAGGAATTTTATTGGGATTTTTTTAAATAGTTATTAAAGTAATCTTTTTTAATTAAATATGCAGTAGGTTTGGGAATATATATTGGCACTATATATATTAAGAGTATTGTCAACTAAGTAGGGCCTAAATTTAAATTTAAAGGAGAGAGAGGATCCAAAAAAGACTAATGGATTAACCTAAATCGACACCTGATGTGTTCCAGCTCAAATCGACACCCGAGGTTTCAATAGATGATGTTTTTCTAAATTCCCCAAACCTCCTGCGTATTTAATTAACTAATCATAGTTTAATGATTATTTAAAAAAGGTCAGAAGCTTTAGCTAATTAAAAAAATGGATATTTACATCTATAATCTTGAGTAGTTTTGTATTTACGTACATAGCCCTCGATAATCACAAATTACATGAGAACCTTTGAATAGCCACTCCGTCTCACGCTCGAAACCTTCATGAATTACATGATGAACCCGTAATAGCCATTCTGCCTCACACCCATAACTTTGAATTATTACGTAAATACGAAATTACTCAAAGTTATGGATGTAAATATCCCTTAAAAAAATTATGGAAGAATATGCCATGCCCTCTCTCCTGGTCTCACGGAGTGACGGTTCAATCAACGAATACACGGCAGGATCCCATGCTGTAATATAGGGGGTCCTCTCTCTCCGGTCCTCTAAGAGGGCCGTCCGATATCTCCATCAAACGGTCCGTGTAATACAGCAGCAGGGGATCCGATCTCCCCGACGAACACATATCATTATGGGATTTAGTTAAGTATTTTGTTGCCAGAGAATAGTCGGATTTATGCGTTGAGAATTTCAAATACTATTGAAAATGACAGATTCACAGATTCAGCCATACCGAACCGAAATCGAGATGAGACTAATTAAAACAAAAAGTGAGGAATAAGATCCTATAAACGTTTTAAAATACCTCTACGACTTTTTGCATAACGTAATTACCACATCGACCCTTTAAATTACCTAAAGAACTCTTTCGGGCTTAAAATATAGGGAATTTTACCCAGCAGATCCTACAATCTTTGTAAATTACCTCTACGACCTTTGAAACATCGATATCCCTCCCTAGACCCCGTAATCTTGCTCCGTCTTACCACATGGACCCTCCGTTTGTGCACCGTCTCCTTCGTAACCTAATCAGAGTTGTCTGAGTAACCCTTATACGGTACAATTGCCAGAACATGCCACGTGTCCTCAGTGATATTTACAGTACAATAAAAAAAACAATGAGCAGCAGGGGGAGGGACTCCATCGGCCTTGGAATGGGGGAGTGTGGGAGCTCCATCGGCTAGAGAGACTCCATCGGCGGCTGTGGGGTGCTTTGCAGGCGGCTGGACAGGGATGCCGACGGGGGGCTTTGCAGTGGGAGGTCGGGGGACAGGAGGTGGGCTGATTTGCAGGGGGGCGGGGGTTTGCAGCGGGAGGTAGGGTGCGTTGCAGGAGGGGGTAGGAGGGAGTCGGGGGATCGGGGGAGGGGGTGCGGTGGGTTGGTACGCGGAGGGGCGGTGGTGGGGGGAGGGGACAGGGGACCGGGGACGGGATGTGGGTAGAGAGGTCAGGGCGGGGGAGGGAGGTCGGGGCACCGGCGGGGGGGTGGATTTGCAGCGGGGGAGGGAGGTTGGGGCATCGACGGGAGGGGGGACGATTTGCAGCGGGAGAGGGAGGTCGGGGCATCGGGGCAGGGGAGGGAGGTCGAGGCACGCGGGGACCCGGGGGGA